>VUQK01025904.1:0-10204 GCA_015106715.1 Bujurquina vittata
CATGGCTGGTGTCACGGCTGCCAAAGTTGGTGCAGCTGTTGCTGTAGTTGGTGCAGGTGTTGCTATAGTCGGTGCGGCTGCTGATGTTGGGGCAGCTGTGGTTGTGGATATGGGTCCCATAGATGTTGCAGATAGGGCACCTGGTGTAGTTGGTGTGGCTGTTGTGGTTGATGGAGCTGTCATTGTTATTGGCAAAGCTGTGGTGGTGGTTGGTGTCACAGTTGTCGTAGCGGCAGTTGTTGTAGGCGGTGCAGGTGTTGTTGTGACCGTTGTTGTAGCTGTTGTTGTTGCTGGTATTGTAGTTATCGAGGTTGGTGCAGGTGTTGTCGTAGTTGGCAGAACGGTTGTTGTGAGTGGGGCTGCCGTTGTAGGTGGTAGAGCTGTTGTGACAGTTGTGGTTGCAGCAACTGTTGTCATGGCTGGTGTCACGGCTGCCAAAGTTGGTGCAGCTGTTGCTGTAGTTGGTGCAGGTGTTGCTGTAGTCGGTGCAGCTGCTGATGTTGGGGCAGCTGTGGTTGTGGGTGTCGGTCCCATAGATGTTGCAGATAGGGCACCTGTTGTAGTTGGTGTGGCTATATTTGTGGTTGATGGAGTTGTTGTGATTGGCAAAGCTGTGGTGGTGGTTGGTGTCATAGTTGTCATAGCGGCAGTTGTTGTAGGCAGTGCAGCTGTTGTTGTGACCGTTGTTGTAGCTGTTGTTGGTATTGCAGGTGGTAGAGCTGTTGTGACAGTTGACGTTGCAGCAACTGTTGTCATGGCTGGTGTCACGGCTGTCGAAGTTGGTGCAGCTGTTGCTGTAGTTGGTGAAGCTGCTGATGTTGGGGCAGCTGTGGTTGTGGATGTCGGTCCCATAGATGTTGCAGATAGGGCACTTGGTGTAGTTGGTGTGGCTGTTGTTGTCGCTGATGGAGCTGTTGACGTGATTGACAAAGGTGTGGTGCTGGTTGGTGTCACATTTGTCGTTGAAGCAGCAGTTGTTGTAGGTGGTGCAACTGTTGTGACCATTGTTGTAACTGTTGTAGATGGTGGTATTACAGTTGTCGGGGTTGTGGTTGGAGAAGTTGTTGTTATAGGTGGTGTTGCAGTTGTAGGTAGAAAACAGTCTGGTCCATTCGTTATGGTACCAATATGTTTCAGAAAAGGTAAAGAATTCACGGATGAAGCATTTCCACACAGATTGTCAGATGCGCAGCCAAAAGCTTGGAAATTCTTGATACCATCATTCACTGCAGATGAAAAAGGAAATTTTCAACAATTCCATATTTTTCATATTTTGAATTTTACTTCCTTAGTTCCTTACTTTTTGGCCTTTGCTTTTTTCATTTTCATTAAATGTCCTTACTGATTTTCAATATGTCCACTATGGCGTTGAATTTGTTGGTAGTGATTCATTAGTGAATCATAAACAATATTAAATGTTTATTCTAGTTTTCTTCTCTCGGAAAGCCCTCAAAATGCTTGTTATTCCTACTCATTCAGTAATTCACACAGATTCCTTGTAAGTCTTACGCCTTCTAACTGTAATGTGCAGCACTCCAATGAATGCACTGGAGGATTAATAAGTGACGGTCTCTCCTGAAATAAAGCAAGCCCAAAACAGTACGAGGAGGGCAGAAAGAAACCCATTAAAATTTTACAAAATACTTAAAAACAATCACTATTGGCGTTGGATGGGAATGATTCATGTCTTTGTAAGCCTGTAACCTGTATACAGTTCAGTATAGTTATGGTGGAACTGGCCCTTTAAATAGCACAGATGGAGTGATACAATTATGTGTGTAAATTCTGTAAACTATACAAATAATGAATTACCAGGCTGCCTTTGCCATATTTTCTTTTTTTTAAGTTAGTAATGTTTAATGAGGTCTCACTCTCTATTTTAAACATCCAGGTGCACAGTAATGATACTGTAATCACTACTTCAGAGATTTTGAGTTAAGAAAAAAAAAGAAGAAAAAATAAAACTGACAAAAATACTTCTTAACTTTAATAAATGGCTTAAACTCTTCAACTAAAAATATTTTTAACCACTCGGATAAGAGAGACTCTTTACTCTTAACATATGAGCTATCTTTAACCCTGTGTCTAAATACTTGTTCTTTGCTAGTTCTTTTGTGCTCTGTTAAAAATGTAAACATAATGATAAATAATTTGGATTCTTTTGAAATAACAAAATATATATTTTTTTAGTGTAACAATAACTTTATAATAAGCCGATGACTAGCAGTTGTACAAGAACTTGAAAAAATTATCAAAAATTGCAGCAATCTCTATATTCTGCTTTTTATCTGATAAGAGAGGGCATCATCCCTTTGAGCATCATTTTACATGCCTGTACCAATGACAAATCAGCATTTTTTCCCTATTCAGCAATTTTTTTTTAACAAATCCTGATTTTCAGCATAAGTATGAATTTCCTTAGAGTGTTGAGTGTTTTCCTTTGTTAATCACAATGATTTGTCACAGTGCTCTGTTATCAGATAGAAAATTGCATTTTATTTAGTGTTTCTTATTATTCAATCAAAAAAAAATCAAGACTCTACTCTGCAGATAATCTATAGAATGTATATTTATGGGTATTTATCACCCTTTTCAGTTATTGTGCACAACTGTTATTGGTTTCTAAATGGTCAGAGAAGTACTCTGCAACTGTACTGTATTTTTGAAATCTGAAACATCTGATTAATGTTTCAGAAATAGGTTTAGTCTGAAATAGTTTTTGGTACAGACATTAAAAGATGATCCTTGATAAAGTATACAACATAAAGACTCACTAGTTGATTGAAAGCAGCGGTTCTCCACTCCTTCACATTGTAATGTAGAGTTGCACAGTGAAGTTAAGGGGTCACAAACATTACATAGTAGACTGTTACTTGATTGAGGAGTAGGGTCTGAAACAGAAAAGAACATTATTTCATTGTAGAGCAAATAATATTTCAACAATCTTACTGCTTTCTCTTATTGTGTCTTTAATTAACAACTTATTGATTTGTACTTACCAGGCAAAGTTTCCGAGTTGCAGTTATCTGTGTTGCAACACATGGAAGATGCAAGAGCACTTTGAACACCCAGGTCAACTGAAAATGTCTGATTCCCTGTTAGTGGACACTCGGTGGAAGCTGCACATGCTTTGTAGATTTGCCTACTCAGAGTTCCAGATGAATTAGCTGCAATTTCAAAGTGCAGTTTCTCAATGTTTGTGGAAAACACAACTAACTTCACAGTATTTTGTAATTTCCTGATAAGTGTCAGATAATACTAAGAAAAGACTACCTAGAATGGTAGCTGTGACACACATCATCTCTGAGGAACATGTATTTGGTGCTGTACTTGAACACATCTGATCTATGCAGGTTTGACACTTGAGAGCTCCAGCTGCAATATGGAGAAACAGTAAAATAATTATACTTTAAATGAAAGACATCTGTCTAAAATTATTTTTAAGTTATATTTGTTTCTTTTACTGTAGATTTAGACTTGAAATTTTAAAATTACCTGTGCTCGATAGTGCCCAGAGGAGTATCAGAGAATGCAGCGTCATTGTGATGAACAGGTCAGTACTGCATGTGATACTAAAGCAGCTTCACTACACTTTTTATACTGAACAGGTGACCTCAGGATTGCATGTGTTTACATTGTAACAGTATGACCATTCAAACATTGAGCTCCTCCTCTTCATCAGGTCAGTGTACTTTACCACACCCTTTTTTCAATTGCACACTGAAATAAAAAGGTACACAATAACATTTTAATTTCTAAATATAAATGAATGAGAATGATCTCCTTTTATGCATCAATGAGCTTTCATTGTCTTTTCTGCTGTCTGAAATTATTTTGGTTATTTGTCCTTGAATGTTTATTTGGATTTCTTTATTTGCTAAATTAATAGGCATCCATGAATGCCTGTCCCTGCCTTGATAAAGGCTGCTAGAGTATGGGAATGAATGAGCATGGTGGATCTTCCTATCTTACACTTATGAAATATCATGTTACAGTATTTTTGAATTCCTTCAAAACTTATTTAATGTGCAGTACATACACTATCCCGTATCAGTTTAGGGAAATATTGCTGTATGTACCTTTTAAATCATGCTTTTATTCCATTATTACTCTTTTCAGAAGGATTAGCACAACAAACAACTTTGGACTATAAGAAGCACCAACCATGGAAGCTTGTCTGTCTGCCTGTAGTTACTGTAAAACTTTGGAAAAAACTATTTTACAGCTATAATAAATGCAACTCCTTTACTGGAGCTACAAGCAGCCAAAGCGTATATGCAAAGAATGATGCACTGTCCAAGGTATTTCTATAGTGTTATATAGTGTAACGTTAATTTACCATGTTAATAATTCAGTGTAATTGGGTAAGGTCAATTGGTAAAGCCCAAAGGCGTGAATGTGAGTGAGAACGGTTGTTTTTCTGTGTTGGCCCTGCAACCGACTGGCAACCTGTCCAGGGTGTACCCTGCCTCTGCATCCCCAACACCCTAAATCAGGGATCCTCAAATCCAGGCCTCGAGGGCCGGTGTCCCTGCAGGTTTTAGATGTGTCCCTGATCCAACACACCTGAGTCAAATATAGAAGTCATTAGCAGGACTCAGGAGAACCTGACTTCATACTGTGGAGGTAATTCAGCCCTCGAGGCCTGGATTTGAGGACCCCTACCCTAAATTGTCTAAGTGCAGTTTGATGGATGGATGGATGGATGGATGGATGGATGGATGGATGGTCAGTTCAATGTTCCTTGGTGAATAAGAATGAATGCAAAGTTTAATGCAAGCAGTAAAATAATCACTGGGAATTTTCACCACATCTTGCCAATGTTCCATGTTCCATGGATGCCTTGTGTCAAAATTGCAGTGGGGGTTAGGTTTTCTGTCAAAGACTCAACATGTGATGGTTTTATGCCTATTTGGATCCACTGTGAACTGCAAATGGTAATGTGCATGTAATGACTGTATACCGACTGAACATTAAGAAACCAAGATATAATGTTGAAAAGGCAGACATTTGTCTTAAGATATCTCATGTAGCTCATGAGCTTATTAAATAAATGGCTAATTTAATGTGAAAATGTGAGCATCTTCAAAATGCACAGAACATAACAGGACATACTATGAATATGGAGGTAATTGTCTCAAAAATGAAAAAAGGGGTGATATTAAGGACACTTTTTTTAATCATACAGCTCTGTATGCTTGTACTTTTGTTTACTCTGCAACGTTAGACTGTTGAAAAGACCAGTAACTGATATGTTCAGTAAAATTAATCGGACATATAAAACTGCTGCAGCAGGAAGTGTGGCACATCAACATTTGTACAGTGATGTAACTGTACTTAAACTGAGGTACTATAGTTAAGTATATTTTAGCTAAATGCACAATTTGCACTTCATTCATTTTTCTCTTATGTTTATTTGACAGTTCAAATAGATCACCAAGTACAGATGGTAGTGGCTCAGGAGGTCATCTGCTAACCAGATATTTGGTAGTCTCATTTCCAGCCTACATGCCAAAGTATGCTTGGGCAAGAAACTAAACCCTCAACTTGCTCTCCAGTGCATTTGTCGGAATGTGAATGTGTGTGGATGTTGGATAGAAAGCACTTATATATAGAAAAAAGTGCTTGTGTGAATGGGTGAATGAGGCATGTGGTAGAAAACACGACAAAAGAACCAGTCCATTTAGATGAAGCTGTAACTCCAATACGTTTAAAGCTTAACATGTTTGAAATGGTTAAAAACTAAACAGGACAAAGGGACATTTTGCTTTCTGATAACCTTGCCACACCTTCTCTTATTGACACCAGTGGTAATCTCAATTTCTATCTTAATAATAGCATGTTGAAAATCAAACACTGTATTCTCTGAATCAGGTATGCCTGTCTAATGTACGTCATGTTCTTTTTTTCTTCTGTTTCATGTGTGTATTTGTATATCATTAAAGGGACAACAAAAGAGGCTGAATTCCATGCAGGGTGTATTTATTTTGGGTTTTGGTTATTGTTGTCATTCAATAACTGTTTTCATCGGATGTCCTCTGTATTCTCTGAACTGATGCTACTTTTTCTTATTCTCATGAACATTCTGAGTGGACGAGGTGCCATCCTACAAATGTATTTGGATTATAGAAGTTATTACATTAATATCAGAAAAACAGCAATATAAATTATTATTTAAGAACCTTTTAAAGGAGAAATTCCACCTGTGTTGTCTGAATATTTTTGATGCTGTCTGTTTCAGCTTGAGTGAGGTGTGCTTCATATGTTTTGTTTTTCTCTGTTGGTTTATATAGCCCTCCAATCTGAGCACACAACTTAAAACTATTTTTGATTTTCTTCTACTCCAACCTTCAGTGAAGAAGTTTAATCTCAAATATCAGTGAGTCTTACTGTTACAGTGCGCATACAGAATGTTACATAATAGCTGCCTTAATACACCAGTACTGAAGAGGATTAGGGCCACTAAAAAAAAAAAAAAGGGCACCCAGATTTCTGACTTTTTTCTCGGAATTCCTGGTACCTGGAAGTAATCACCATGACAGCGACATGCAGAGACGTGCATATGGTGAACCAACCTGCAGACGAAAAATGTCCGATTTAATTCCATCCATAATTCCACCCTGATTTAGCGTGTTTTTGAGTAAGGAAAGAAAGCAATCATCAATGGACCGCTGATACAAGGATTCACCATGGCAACGGGGAATTAAAGAGCAGAACCTCCATTTTAATCCGATGAATTGGGGATCGTATGTGTCGGAGCATGACGAGTAACATTAATTAGCCTGACCCAGTCTGTCATCATCATAGACAGAAGTCTTCAGATGAAGCTGAATCCTTATTTTACATTTGATTTATAAAATCTAATATTCAGCTGCAGCCTGACAAACTGCAGGAAACAGAAACTAAAGATAAAAATGTGGAGAAACAGCTTAGACTGAGTTTACTGACAGACCTGTGTTAGAGACTGAGATGGGGGGGGGGGCTCAGGTCAGTTTTTATTTATTAAAAACTGTTTTTGGTGCAGTTTATGACAGTTCAGTTATAGTTACTTAATTAAATAATGATATAATAAAAATGGAATCCATTGATGGAAAAGCAACTTCACTTCATTCATTTTTTTGAAATTGAGAATTTCAGCATTTCTGCCATTACTTGATAAAAATGAGAAAAGAGATTTACAGAAACACTGCCTAATATTTCCACTTTTAATCTAATCTAAGATCAGCTAATCTATAATGGCTCTCTGACAGCCACAGCAGAGATGTTTCACTGAGTTACTGTCAGAGGTCAGAGTTCAGTCTAGCTTAATATTTAGCTGAAAATATGCAGAGTAGCTTTCCAAGTCTGTAATAATGTAAAGTTAAAGGTTTTAAATATTTCAGTACAGTTTGGGAGGAAGACAATTTTAATCAGAGAATGCAGATTGTGTCAGGATAATGAAGACACTATGAACAGATCCAGACTGGAAGAATTATAAAATGTCTGAAGCCTTCACCTAATTGGTAACTTCTAAATCGATCACGCCCACAGGGTGAGGGCTTGACCTTGATTGACAGCAGTTGTTACAGGAAGACATATTTGGAATACCGCCGTAAGGTATTACCTACAATACAAAGCGCCTTGAGGCGACTGTCTGTTGTGAATTGGCGCTGTATAAATAAAATTGATTTGCTTTGATTTGATCACACTAATACCCTCTAATTTGTTACTTGCATGTAAGTACAGTAAAATTAAAGCAAGTTTTACTTACATGTGAATAAAATGACAACAGAAATTCACAAGTCAAATAATGGAAACACTCGCTGATGTTGTATTTCACAGACCATGTACATTTTAAAGCCTTAATGTAATTTACAGTGGTGAGTTATTAGAGTTGCACCTCTACACAGTTGCACTGAAAACTGAAATCTATACAATAAAAAAACAAAGAAAGGTAAGTGTTCCACAGTGTTCCAGAAGTTGCATGGTAAAACCTGGTTATATTTAGTATGAAAGAATGCATGGTGTTATGGAAATTTATTTATCAAATGTGAGACAAGATTCTTTTACATGGTTTATTCTCATATGAGGAGAAGTCGCAGCTGTGGCTATTAGCTTACTACCACAAAGTATGATTCAGATGTGAATGAATAGTGCATGATTGAATTGTAAAGTGTCTTTGAGAGTCTAGGAAAAAAGTGCTATATAAGACTAATGCATTATTTTTATTATTATTAAATATGCAGCATAAAAGGGGGTGTGAGGGTTATTTTGAAAGAATTTTAACATCGATCCTGTTCATGGGTTGGCAATCATTATGATCATCATGTGCATTAAAGAGCAGAGATTTCTCCAAGATGGACGTGAAGACAAGTGGAGAAGGTTTGACATCACTAGGACATGTCTGCTATTTGTCTGCTATTATTTCAGCTGAAACACTATTTACATACTACTTACATGTTGTGCGATGGATGTTAACAGAGTATGGTGAAATAAAGCTTTGCTATCTGCGGGGTGACTAATAAAGATATACTGCAACAGATGTGATGACGCCTTGCATGGAATTTATTTTCATTCATTCCAAATTTTCTAAAATTTGGTTAGTGTTCTGACAAGTTTATTGCATGAAAAAGAAAAAAAAAACATTATCAGCAGAATTTATTCTGGTGTACCGAACGAGGAACCGGAATAGTGCAAGTGTAGTTAAAAAGTTAGCTTAACAGTGTCTAAATATGATTGTATAGTTTATCTGAAACCTTTCTGCAGTGGCTGATATCAGGTCTACACATGGGCCTCCAGTTAATCATTAATGCCTACGCTGCTAAACTAATGCTAATAACTATCATACCATTACTAACAGCATCAACAGACATCTTTCTGCAGGATGATTAATACTCTGGTGTACTGCTTTAACTGAAGCCAAAAGTTTTATTGGAACTTGATCACAGAAATAAAAGTTTGAGGGACTGTAGCAGAAAAAAAATAGTCATGTAAAATACAAGTACTTAAACACCAAAAAATACAGTAAATAATAGGGAACTGCTTTGCCGTACAGGTTATCTTTATATAATCCAATAGCCTTACAATAAATAAATAGACAAATAGTGGTCTGAAAAGTGAAGTAATATGTAATCTTAAGGGATACCATTAATGTAGTATGTCATCGAGTCCGATATAGACAAGTGAAGTTTAAATAAATAAATATAAATAAATAAATATTCTTTTAAATTGTTTTCATTGAGTTAAATTCTGTGAAAAATAGACATGGTACTATTATCGGACTTATGCAGCATCACCCAGAGTCTACCCCGTTTTTCATAAATTTGGATTAGACTAAATATGGCAGATAGACGTAAACTTAGCTTTAGTCAGCTTTATATATTTTAATCCTAGAATACGTACATGAGTGCATTTTTTTTAACACTAGCACTCACTTTCAGGTAGGTAAAAATCATGTTAGTGTTCCTGGTTTAAGAGTCTTTTTGGTAACTTTGTTTGTTATTTTTCATAGATGTTCCTGATATCTAATGAAGGAGGAAAAGAAGGACTCCAAGCAGCAGGTGTATCAAATGCAGCCTATTACAAGATGCATCATTTGTGGTTGTTGTAGATGATGAGGACGTGGTAGCCGGTTTGGCAGTTGTAGTTGAGGCAGTGGTTGTAGTTGGTGCAGCAGTTGTAGGTTGGGGGCTGGTTGTAGTTGGTGCAGCAGTTGTGCTTGGGGCAGTGGCAGAAGTTGGGGTGGCAGTTGTAGTTGGGGCAGTAGTTGTGTTTGGTGGAGCAGTTGTAGTTTGGGCACTGGTTGTAGTTAGTACTGCAGTTGGTGTTGGTGCAGCCGTTGTAGCTGGTGAATAACTTGTACTTGGGGAAGTGGTTGTAGTTGGTGCTGCAGTTGCAGTTGTTGCAATAATGATAGCTGAGACTGTAGTTGTGGTTGTTGCAATGGTTGTAGTTGGGGGCACAGTTGTAGTTTGGGCAGCCGTTGTAGTTGGTGCTGCAGTTGAAGTTGGTGCAATAGTTGTAGCTGAGACAGTAGTTGTGGTTGGTGAAATGGTTGTACCTGAGACAGTAGTTGTGGTTGGTGCAATGGCTGTAGTTTGGACAGCAGTTGTACTTGGTGCAGCAGTTGTGGCTGGGGCAGTGTCTGTAGTTGGGGTAGCAGTTGTAGTTTGGGCACTGGTTGTAGTTGGTGCTGCAGTTGTGGTTGAGGCAGCGGCTGTAGTTA
>VUQK01025906.1:1862-15673 GCA_015106715.1 Bujurquina vittata
CCCCCTCTATTGGTGGTGTGTCCCTTTTTTTCCGACACAGCCACAAAAAAAATTGTATAGAGTTTATCCTTACAAACCCCCCCCCCCCCCCATTGAGATCTGATGTGGTTTTGAAGTGTTCCTTTAATTTTCTTTTGAGCATGTGTGTGCATAAACAGATAAAAATATTTAATACTTATAGATGTATTAGGAGGTGGACCAGTGATATTTTAGTAATTGCACGAGTCTCTCTGTAGATGTGCTGTTTCATAGAGGTGTAGTCAGTTAAGTTAACACTAGTCAGCTATGCTTTCCTCACCTCCTCAGCTTGCCCTCAAGCCTGCTCTCTCCTCTTTTTTTCCTCCTCTCACCATCTCAACCCAGTAAGGTGACCCATTCATCAATAATTGATAATTGGCTGGGACAGGTGAGATGGAGAGGCAATTTGTAGAGTATGGTGTGGGTGCACTGCCAGGAGATTGGCTCCGAGGAGGAGCACTGAGGCTGGGGAGTTGAGTTGCTTCTCAAGGACTCACAGCCAGGGGCCAGCTGGAAGGACCAGCCTGCTGATGGACCACTACATAATCCCTTGCTTGTGTGTGTGTGTGTGTGTGTGTGTGTGCATGTGCCTGTGCCTGTGCCTGTCTTTCTTTCCTTTTAATATACACCACTGATGTATTTCCCATAACATATTTAAAGGGCAAACCAAAAGGAAAATGGCATTTTGTTTTGGCAATTTGTTGCTTAAAAATGTTTTGTGCAATTTATTTAGATTTTTTTGGGAGAAAAGAAAATAACACTGATGATATACAAGTCTCAAAAACTCACAAAACAAATGTATCAAATATGATACATAATATGAATAATTATAGGGATGTTGGTTAATTTCATATCTGATGAGTTTTTTCATGAGGGGACCTTTTCTGTCAAAGCCAAAAGCAAATATTCACATTTGAAATGGAAAGGTTAATTGCACCATTGTCAGGTGAGAGAAACAACACTAACAGACTCTAGAAGCAAGCCTGTTATCTCTAATTATCTGCAGCTTATAATCCATAGGATAAACAGAAAGCAATATTTGGGCTGTGGACAAAAGGATTTCCTCTCTTATGTACAGAACCAGAGATGCAAACACAATTATCTGCTACACACCCACCCAGATACAGGAAAACTGCTCACTTTTAAATGCAATACTCATGCAAGCTAACAGACAAAGCTTGAACAAATGACTTGCACGCATGCTCTAACTGGGCAAACATACTGAATGGGGGAATTCATGCATGTGTGCAGGCTGTGCACAAGGGCACGTAAAACACAACACATATATATTGTTATTCTATTATCTGACCCTCTCGGGTATCTCCATCATACAGGCCTCCTGTGACCTCAGGGGTCAAAGCAGGGTGTGTGTCCTCCCCCACAATGACCTTTGTTGAGATTTGCTGAGGAGACCCCCAGGGATGCTCTCTAGTAAGGACACATGCACATGCACACATGCTTCACTCACTGTGAAATAAATATATAAAAAAATATATGACAGGTTAACTGTGGTTGTAATGGTCCTGTCATTTATAATGGTTGGGCAGAAGAAGAAAGAAATAAAGAATCCAAATAATTATTGTTATGCTGAGTGACTTTGAAGCTGGACATTTGAACCAAATCAGCCCAAATCCTATGTGCATCAAGCACTACGTTATGTATTAATATTCAGAAATAAATCAATTCCTTTTTGTTGGGTTACTTAGACAGAAGTGTCTCAGTGTCAATCTTAACCATACTTTTTTGTTTTTAAAGGAAAATACTATACACAAAGGCAATTTTAGCATAAAAGTCTAAGTATTTAATGGTTCATTCTATTCAGCAGTGAAAGGTAAGACTTATTACTTATTATTATTATTATGTATGTGAGACATTATTATGCAGCCTCAGTCTCCCACAACTGAACATCTCTCAAATGTGCACAGCAGCATTAAATTTTTATTAAACTTTGGTCGTGAAAGGATGTAATTTTGGACAAACTCTGCAAACACTCATGGTTACATGCAGTTTGTTATATAACAAAATGAATAAAGTCATGATTTACTAGAAAGTGTGTATCTTATAGTCCCAACAGTATTTGTTGTTATTTTGCAAATTTAAATTCAACTGTGAGTTGTCAGTCCAGAGAATAAATTGTGAATAAAAACTCCAAAGTAAGACTTTCTTCCAGTGTGCATGACATCGTTACCTCCCTTCTCATTGTGCAAATCTGGGGGTCATTATTGCCCAAATCTCCCCCCTATCAAGGATTGGCTTCCAGTTAATCCAGCAATTGTTATTCATTAGACCTGTCTCATATCTGAGCTTCATCTGTGACCTTTGACTCTTCTGTCGAAACAGATTAGCTCATCATCTCTGGTTAGGACATCATGTGCCCCACCTCAGGGGTCAAGTTCATTATGCACCATTCTAATTACAGATTTACCTTTTTTAATTAGATGTTTTTGGTTGAGGTATGAAGGGTCATTCGAAGATGGACTAACAGTTGAAGATTCAAATAAGTTAAACAAACTTTATCATATTATGTGAAATTTTTTTTTGGGGGGGGGATTATATGGGCTCGTATAGGCTGCTTATTTGGAATATGTTATACTAAAGTGAGTAGGTCTGCATGGAGCGCTACTGGGACTAAATGAGTGTCATTGTAAAACATTTCCTGAGACCAGTCATCAAAATAATTGAACCTCTCATTCAAGTGCTTCACCCTGGTTCTCTCATCTATTTCCAATTCGAGTTGCAAAAGCCGCCTTTATCTGGCTGATATATGTCATTGGTGACTATAACTCAAGGAAATGGAGTGAGAGGGATAAGAAAAGGAAAGGAGCGTGAACAGTAAAGTGAAATATACACCTGACGTTCAGAAAGGAGCATTTCTTTTTTTTTTCCTTTTCTGAATCAAGCTGGTAGAAATGGAATATGTAATGAGGTTATATTTAGGGCTTGATAACATGACTTCAGTGAGTAATGAAACTGCAAAGGTGAAGATTCATTACCTGCCACATTATGATTTAATCAAACTGCATGGAATTATATTCATTTTTCTCGCATATGGGGCTCCTTCATATGTGGCCTTTCCCCCTTGTGCATGCATTAGGCATGTGGCGTTACAGTGAAAATCTTGGGCCTAAAGGTCTGCAACAAGAAGAAGAGTCTTTTAATGGTATGAGCATTGCGGAGCAAAAAATGATGGAAATGCTGAAAAGTGCTATTTGTGTTTTGCCAGCTTTTCATTGCAAATAAGATATCGGCTATTTAATAAGTCAAATGGTCACTTTACATAACTGAATCTACAGACTTTAATTATTAAGTGTATAAATAACATTTTAAAATGCTGTGCAGCCTTATGGTTAATGCACATACCTGCTGCCAACCTGACCTGTAGATTGAATATGCAACCTTGTAGAGCCCAACCACAGGCAGCCTCTGTGGCAGAAAGGGCAGAATACACTAAAGGGTCACTCCCTACACTTTTTTCACAGCATTGTGGATCAACAATTGCAATGTTTTCAAGAAACATACCCAACGTGGCAAAATCAGATACATCTGTGAGGCATACAGTATCTCACAACCATTCAAAACTATGCTGTTATCACAAAAATTACAGTGTTTTGCAAAAATCTTGAGCCACCATTTAATTCTTTACATTTTGCCAGGAAATAAGGTGCAGCAATTTATTGAAACATGTGCAAATATACATGGAAATGCAGCATATAAGTAAAAAACAGGGTCTGTTCAGTGCTATGAAGCTTGAAAGTCAATATTTATATAATATACGGCCAGCTTTTTTCTTCAATGCAGCCTGCACTCTCTTAAGTGAAGTGTTCCTGTGATGTCTTTGAGGAGTGTTCAGAAATAATTCTCCAGACTTCCTGAAGGACATTTCAGAGCTCTTCTTTGGATGTTGGCTGCCTTTTGTTCTGTTCTCTGTCAAGATGATCCCACACTGCTTCAATAATATTGAGGTCTGGGCTCTGGGGAAACCAGTCTATGACTGATGGCGTTCCATTCCAAATTTGATCAAAAATCAAAAATTTGATGGTACTTTTCTGCATTTGTAATTCCATCAGCTTTGACAAGATCCTCAATACCGGTGACTGAAATGCAGCCCCAGTTCATGGCAGAGCCTCTGCCGTGTTTTACAGATGGCTGTAGACACTCACTGGTTTACATTTCTATTGACCTCCTCTACACATACTGACAACAATTTGAACTAAAAACGACAAATTTCATCACTCCATAATACAGTACCAGTCAAATGTTTGGACATAGACCCATTCATATGAATGGGTGTGTCCACTGGTATTGTACCTCCACTGATTTTCAGTATTTCTTTTCTGTTTCTTAAGGATGTAACATTCAAATACTCTTCATGTGGTGTAAGCATTTTTTCAGGCCTGGCACTTTTTTTTGTCACCCACTTGTCCAGCTTTCTTTAAAAACACACTACAAACCACGATCTGTTAGTCAACTTGGTTAATGGCTCTTTGGGAATCACCTTGTTGGTGCACATCTGCTATTTTATGCCAGTCAAACTTTATTATCTTTGGTATTTTTCATACATTCATCTACAGAAATGGGAATAAATTATGTGTTTTTGCATCAGGCTAGAAGCAAAGTGCCTAAAGATACAATTTAAAATTGTGTCTCTGCTAAGTTTTCTGTTCTGTGTAGACAGAGCACTGGGCCATCCCTGGAGTTAGGTGCCTTTTTATGCTTGAATAATTTATACAGTAGGTCTACATTAAGTGGCTTAACAAACAAAAAACAAATTTCTCTGAAAATATTCATGTACTGTACAAAGACTGGACTGAAAATCAGTGAAAAAGAGCCAATTCCAAAGAAAAATGTTGAACGACATCTATAAAGCCTGGAGAACTATTGCTTAACTTTAAAAACTACCATACCAACAAACGTTTGCTGAGATGTAAATTGTATGTGTGTGTGTGATTTTGGTGGAGGGCTTGCTGTTGATTTTGCATTATTGTGAGTATTGTAATAAAAAAATAGAAAAAGACAATGAATTATCACCAGTCATTGTTTAGTACCAAATTACATCGTAATAGATGAAAATTCACTGAGACATGAATTTGAATATTATGCCAATGATGAGATACGCATTTTGGGAATTTTTGAAAAAAGGTGGTGACCTTGATCTTTGATCTTTGACACTGAAAATGAAATCCTATGTTCTTGAGTGCCCAAGGAATATCTGCACAAAGTTTAATCAATTTTGGCTCAAAATCTTTTTGAGATATGTGAGTATTGTCCCTATCTAACATCGGTAAAGATTTTTTTTTAAAATTCCTGGATCCAGTTGTGATCTGTATCACCACCAAAGTTTAATTAATTGTGCAAGTCCAGAATTGTTTTTATCAATCCATTCATAATTTTCCAAGTTACCCTGCTACAGTTTTAGGGGAAATGTTTTTTGAAAGTTTTCTTTTTTTGCACTTTAAGCGGTCGGTAATATTTAAAAAACACAATATAATCCCAGCCTATTCCCGGAACCGCTTTGAGAATTTCCAATGAAATCGATCAGGAGTTTGTGTGATGTTTTATTTACTCAGTCGTTCTTTTTATATAACCATAGTTTTCGACTCCAGGAAAAGTGAGGAGGGCCTCAAAAAAAAATCTTGCCTGGGGCCCTATGTTGTCTAGAGCCAGCCCTGCACATTCCACAATGCAGTGTCAACAGTTTGATTCCTGACCTAGAGATCACTGCTGCCATCATAATTTCCTCTCTATACTATTGTTTTCTTTCTCTCAAATCTTTTGACTTTTAAATATAGACATAAATGTCAAAATATTAAATAGGTTGTTGTGTATGAAGTCCTTCACTTTCTTTTTGATCTGATTTCCACAAGCATGTAAGCAAGATTCTTTCCCCCTTCTGGCACAACTGGTGCTTTCAAAATCCAGGATTGGTCAAAGCTCTCCTGGCTTTAAGCCAACATCGTATAAGCAATGTCTACTTTGTTTTAAATCACCCACACAAACTTACATTAGATATGTATAGACATGAACAACATGAGCCTAGCTTCCCAGTAGCTCCTTATACAGGTCAGCAGGGCACACAGAGGGAAATAGCAGGAAAATGGGACTCACCTGTGAATATAGTTCACATTTGGCAGCAGAGTTAGCAAATATATACAAGAAATAGAATTTAGTTGGATGATTAATCACATTAGGCAAGTTTAGCATTTTCTTTTACCTTATTAATTCAGCCTGGCATTACGTTCTTGTTTGGTGATTTTATTTTTATTTTTTTAATTTTCAGTAACTGTAGATCAAAGTGCTTTATTTAAATCAACCACAACCTGGACACATGCATATCTTTCAAAATAAATGGCATTTTCTAATCTTGTATGTCTCTCAGTGTGATGACAGTTGTTGTTGTATAAGCGCTTTGAGTGCTCAGGCAGAGCAGAAAAGCACTATATAAGAACTAGTCCATTTACCATTATTTGTTTAATAACTTAATAAACAAATACTAAGTATACTAAGTACCTTGGTAGAATGATATAATTGAAACTTCCGCCTGTTTTGACTTTGCTTGTGTGCATGAATGACTGTCTGTCTGTATGTGTTAGCCCTGCAATAAACTGGTGACTTGTCTAGGGTGTACCCCACCTTTCACCCTTTGACAGCTGGGACAGGCTCCAGGCCCCGTCAATCCTGAATACGCTAATAAGAAAATGTATGAATTGATGGATGTTTTAATTAATGATCTAATCTCAAATAAAATAAAACATCAAAATTTTCTCTCAGTTCTTGCATAAGCAAACTTTGTATACAAAGCTCTGGGTACCTTTATGTAAAACATGCAGTGAAATGCCAAAATTGTCTTGAAATATATTTAGTTTCAAAATGGCCTCCATTGTAGACCAAATGTTGTCATAGTATCATATCATAAGTTACAAAGTGACTCCCAACCTTATATCCGTGTCTCCTGGTGCCAAGTAAAATTATTCGCCCAAGAAGATTGTTTGTTAATACCACTGACCCTGTTATGCTTGCTGCCACTGCAATACCTCATTGAGATGCACGCTTTGCAAGGTAAACAGTGTTCTAAAGGATCCTAAATGAGGTAATCCAGCTGCAGCCTCGCCTCCTCTTGCCTCAGGCAGGGTTTTCAATGCGAGAACTGTTACACACCCTCTTTTATGTTAATCTGCTGCTCTGGCTGCAAAATAGGAACCACATGTCTGGCAGAAAGTACTTTAGAGAGCAATGACAGAGTGGTCTTTCACAGGGTGGATGCTGTAGGATCTGGCAAAGACACAAGCGGACTGCCTAAAAGACAGAGGCAGGCAGTCTTAGAAGGATCTTACAAGATCTTGGAAGATTAGATAAAGTCATTTAATAAGCCTGACATTTAGAAATCTTGATTGAGAAGGACACCAGCTTCATAGTGATTCTTGCTGATCCTGTTAGAGCTCATATACTGTACAATACCCAATACTCTGCTGCCTATTTTTCGCTGTTGCTTTCACACTTGTACACAGCCATGCATTCTTTTTCTCCCCCATCCCTCATTGCATTTTATTTTATTTATGTAGCGCCAAATCACAACAAACTGTTGCCTCAAGGCCCTTTATAGTGTAAGGTAAAGGTAATCACCAAAATGCCGATTTCCTATCCTTAAGCATATCCAACTTCTCAAAGTTGGAAAATTAATTGTGATGTTCATTTTGTATTAGTGTAACTTTACCTTCATCTACTGCATTAATTTGTAAAATGCTCAAACCTGGGTAAATCGCTGAAAGGGGAGGAGGTTGTGAATACTTTACTCTGGGGTTGCTCAGTGAAATCCGCAGGCCAGAGAAAAATGGAGAATGACTGAAGGCACCTATACCATAAAGGACTTTTTTGGGAAGGATCACTTTCTTGACCATTGCACTGCTGGATGGCCTTGATGGTGCTGAGCACTACAAAGTCAAATTTTTGACTCCAGCCGAATAATTATGGAAGCTGGCGCAATAGAAGTGCAAGAGAAAGCTACAGTACCAAACAAAAGTTTGGAGTGGGTCTAAACATTTGACTGGTACTGTATGAAATAAGACACCATCCATCCATCCGTCCATCCATTTTCTTTGTCTTACCCAGGGTTGGGTCGCGGGGGCTGCAGCCCGAGCAGTGAAACCCAGACCTCCCTCTCCCCAGCCACCTTCTCCAGCTTATCTGGGGGAACGCCGAGGTGTTCCCAGGGCAATCAAGAGATAATCTATTCAGCGTGTCCTGAGTCCTGCCTCCTCTCAGTAGCACATGCCTGGAACACCTCACCCAAGGGGCACCCAGGAGGCATCCTAGTGAGATGCCCAAACCACCTCAACTGGCTCCTTTCTATGTGAAGGAATAGTGGCTGCATTTTGAGTGCCTCTCGAATGACAGCACTCTTCACCCTATCTCTAAAAGAGAGATCAGCGACTCTTCAGGGAAAGCTCATTTCCACCGTTTGTATCCGTGATCTCATTTTTTCAGTCACTACACAAAACTCGTGACAGTAGGTTTGGCAAATCAACTGCTTCACTTCTACACTCAGTTGTCTTCACCACAACAGAGCATTTCTGCATCCACATCTCTGCAGCTGCAGCCCCCCACTCCATCTGTCAATCTCCCACTCCCTCACTTGTGAACAAGACCCCAACATACTTACAGTAAACACCTCCACTTGAGGCAGCAACTCTTCCCTAACTGAGAGTGGGCACTCCACCCTTTTCTGGCTGAGGACCATGGCCTCAGACTTAGAGGTGCTAATTCTCATACCTGCCACCTCACACACTCAGCTGCAAACCGTTCCACTGCGAGCTGGAGGTCACATGATGCAGCCAACAGAACCACATCAAGAGCTGGTCCCGCATTCTGTGACCAGGATGAATTATTCCCCTTAAATCCAAGATTCGACTAAAGGACAAACTCTCCTTTCCAGCACCCTGGCAGAGACCTTCTTGGGTATGCAGAGGATTGTGAACCCCCGATAGTTGGAGCGCATCCTCTGGCCCCTCTTCTTGAAGATGGGAACCACCACCCTAGTTTCCCAATCCAGTGACACTACCCCACACATTGTGCGGAGAGGCATGTCAACCACGAAAACCCTACAACATCCAGAGCCTTCAGACACTGCACAAGCCACGCACCGCTTGGCCTGCCGGTACCCATCAGCTGCCTGTCAGGCTATAGGATTACTTCTTCTGCTTGATGGTTCCCTTCACCTCTGGTTTACACCATCTGGTTCAGGATTACCACCACAATAGGCACCAACCACCTTGCAGCCGCAGCCACAGCTCTATGCAACAGCCTCAACAATGGAGGTGCAGAACATGGTCCTCGGGCTCCCTCATTCAAAGTTCTGCTAGAAATGGGAGTTGAAGATCTCACGTACTGCCTCTGCCACACATTCCCAGTGCAACCACACTATACATTTAGGTGCGCCAGATCTGTCCAACGTTCCCCTTGGTGGTGAGTTGAATCAGGAGAAAAGAAACAAAATAGTTATTGTCTACCCCATATTAAGAATTGGGAAATTCTTTTCTTATAGCAATAATTAAAATAAATAATATTACTAACCACCAAATAAATGGACTCAAAGAGCTGGCTCAGACACTAAGAGCAGTTTTGAAAGGTTAATTTACAAGAATTTAACAGCACTAGAAATAACAGCAGGAAACTGTGCAGGTAAGAGTCTCTGATTACAGGACCGCAGCTGGGAATGTCTGCCAGGAAACAGGAGTTAGACTCAGCCAGAAGTAAGAGTTCCAGAATTTGTGTTCATTTCAAGAGATAGCAGAGTACCAGAGTACCTTTCTTGATAATCTTTATTAACAGGCTGCAGAAAATGCAATGATTGGCTTGAGGACTCCATAGGAGACTGCTAGAGTGGGCAGGCAGGTAAGTTGCAGATATTCCTGCAAGTAGCTGGTAGCCAGTTTGTGATAACAGGCTGAAATGGTAGAGGGTTTGGATTCAGGAATGTCCACAACAATACAGGAACGACAAAGAGGAAACTTCACTGGAAACAGACAAAAGAGCAAGACTAAACAGCGCACAATGCAAAAACTAGTTCTGAATGTGAGAGAGCCAATTACCACCACTGAAGTACAAAAATCTGTTGGAACATGGAGGCATAAGCTGGTCTTTAAGTACTGTTCACTGATGAGAAGATGAGAGACAGGTGTGACAGGTGGAGCCCAGGAAACGGGTTCCACCAGCAGGTGGGCACATGAAGAACAACTCCACCTGAGAGGAGAGAGAGCGGGAGAGTCAGAGAGAGCAAGCAAAGGAAAATATAAAAAGCAGAGTGCCAGACCATGATAAATAATAATAAAATAAGTATTACAAATATAAAATATTTCAAACCCAACTAAGCAAATTTATATTTTAAACAGCAATAAAATCTTAAACTTTAAGACTGGGTTACTCTCTGCGAGACAGCTTTTTCGTATGTGGTATGAGAGATTTCCTGCATTTATCCTTCTGGCAGCAGAGCTGAATCAGTCTGTGAGAGAAAGCATTTGGCTTCCTGTCCAGTAAGTGGTGCAAAGGGTGGTAATGAATATCTATAATGGATAACACTGTTCAGTGACCCCGTCTACACCACAGCTTCAAAAGTGTGCAGTTTGCAGCCAGTCACAGAACCAGCTATCCTAATCAGTTTATTCTGTTTGTTGGTGCTGCTCCTCCGGCTCTGATGCTGGTCCCCCAGCAAATTACAGACAAGTACACGGCACTCACCTGACTGATGGAAAATCTTCAACATTTTGCCGCACACACAGATCTCAGCTTCCGTTGGAAAAGAAGACTGCTTATCCCTTTTTTATATATAGCCTCTGTGTTGGTTTCCCAGTTCAGATTTGTATCCATTTGGACATAAATGATCTTGTACTCCACTACATCAAGATCCTTTTTCAGGATAGCCATGGACCGTGTAGCTGTCTTCATGCTTCTGATAACCACCTCTCCGGTCTCATTCATATTCCGAAGCAGCCCACTCCACAAAATCATCTCTGCACTCCTCATTCTATCCATCACTTACACATCTAACCACTTCAGAATCATCAGGGCAGTTCTGTAGTTCTGACATGATTCAGAATTGTACTGAAAGTCTGAGGTGTAGAAAGTGAATACAATTGGAGACAACACAGTACTTTGTGAAGCTCTTGTGCTGCATATTACATGACCTCAGAAATGCATCACTCAAGAAAATTAAAGGAACACTCTGAAAACACATCAGATCTCAATGGGGGGGGGGGCATGCTGGATATCTACACTGACATGGACTGGGTAATGTTAGGAATGAAAAGATGCCACATCCTTTGATAGAAGGGAAAAATATCAACATAAAGAGGACTGAATTCAAAGACACCTTGGAAATCAAAGTGACAGAATGATGGCTAGTCCGTTTTGCCAAAATGTCATTGCAACAATTCTAAATGGTGCTCAGTAGTTTGTATGGCTGCCACATGCTTGTGTGAATGCCTGCCAATGTTAGGGCATGCTCCTATAGGGAGACAACAGATGGTGTCCTGGGGAATCTCCTCCCAGATCTGGACCAGGGCATCGCTGGGCTCCTCGATAGTCTAAGGTGCGACCTGGTGGCGTCGGATGGACCGAAACGTAATGTCCCAGAGGCGTTCTGTTGGATTGGATGACCGATACGCGTGGGGGCCGGTCAATGGCATCAATTCCTTCATCTAGGACAGACATTAATTCAATTTGCAATCTGAAGACACAAGTTGTTTTGGTAACACACCTTGTCACTCTGAGCCAGTGCTAGCACTGCCAAAAATGTGCCACTGTGTCTTGACTCACAGGTGTGTCTTCAGTTTGTGGCTGTCCTGCGTGCGTAATTACAGTTTGGTGCTGTTTTTGCCATTGACATTGACATTCATTCACGCTGGTTCACACTGCAACAGACTCCAAAGCGCAGAACTAAGAAAAATGTATAATTATGCACTACCTCTTAAAACACTTGGCCTTTAAGTAAAGTGGCATGTGATGCTAAATTTCTCCTTGCACCTCCATCTTACTTTATCTCTCAGAGCTTTTATACAAATCCTCTGGCCAAAAGCATTGATTTGCCGTCCAACTGTCTGTTTCGACGCAGCTTTCTTCAAGCTGCTATAAGCTCCCAGATGTGTTACTCTAATTAAATCTATAGTGTAGTTTACTTCATTGACAGCTCATTCTAAAAGTTATCCATCATTCCCTTGAAGCACGGCCGTACTCACTCTGTGTAATTGAAAGATTTCCCTGGAAATGCTCCAGGCTTAATGTGTTGGATATGTGTAGCTCATGGCTCTTTGCCTATTTCTTTTGCACTTTTAATAGATTAGCCATCTTGTTGTGATTCATAAAAGCGGTAGATCTTTCAAAAGGCAATATGATTGCTAATTGATTTCCTCAATACTCTTTTCTTGTGGTATGAACTTAAACACTAAAAAGTGAATATAATATATGTGATTGTATAATTCAGTTAGCAATATTTCTTTTAAAAGGAATAAATAAAGTTATAGTTATCCTTAAGCAGTAAACCAAAATAACTTCCTAAAGCTGAGCGTCTATATTTTGAACTGCTTGCCGGTCACGTCAAACAGAAGCATGACAAATTCTGTCCCAAGTAATTATGAGAAATTACACAATGTCTTATATTTCAGTTAAACCACATATAACCACTCAATGATCCACATGGGAGGCCAACACACCTCAACCTGATCTCTACTGTGGGTTTACATTACCAGCACTATAAGTATGGTGCAATTATACCAATTTTCAGGTGATAACACCATTTGTAATATTCATATAGGCTTACTGTTTAGTCTCAGTCTTCTCACCTTAAATTATAACCAGACCAAATTGACCAATTCAAGGAGGAAAGGCAATATTGTTTGTTTAGCCAATAACCTACTGTGGCCATCTGTATGTGCACACATGTACAGACACACGAGAACAGAATGTGGGCTACTTGAGAAAAGAGTTGTCGAAAAGTGAGGGCAGCGGTGGGCTGACAGTATACATGTGTAAGCCATTTCATGGAACCACACCATGGGAAATAATCAGCCTTATACGCTCAGCTCCAGTTACCATAAGATTAATTCAGGGAGAAATAATAACAAAACTGAAGCACTTGTTAATTGGCTCATATTTCAACACTTCCACAAAACCGTCTATTAATGAAACTAAAACACACAAGGCTGAAATGTTTTTCTTATACCTAGGAAAGGTAGGGACTGCCCCATGTGCACATTGAAGTTAGAAAATGTATTTACATTTTTGTGGGAATGTACAGTAAAAGGTGGAGTGAATAACTTTTCTCATTTCCTCTTCCTGTTTCTACTCCTCAGTTGTATGTGTGTCAGACACAATTGGCAGCGATTATTAACTATGAAGGCTGTTACAGAATGTCTCAGTGGTCATTTCCCCTCCTAATACCAGCATTTACCGCTTGAGCCTTTAAAATCCAGTTCTTAGCCAAAAATACAGAGAGAGAGAGAGAGAGTATTGTTAAATTTACACATTTGAGAAAATGGATACATCAGCACAGTCAGTGGTCCAAACCATTTGAATCACCACTTCAATTTCCTTTTTCTTTCTTTTTCTTTTTATTTTTTTGAAAATTTTCACTGATTAATATTACTCTGTTCATGTTTCCACACTATGTTTCAACCTCTCAATATTTAGACTTTAGCTTTTCTTTGAACGGTTCTTTCTCCCCAAATTTTCAATAGGGCTGAGGTGAGAGTTTTGGGAAGGTCATTTCAGAAGCTCGAAATGAAGATCTTGGAATCTGCCGTTGT
>VUQK01025913.1:0-12243 GCA_015106715.1 Bujurquina vittata
ACAATTACACAGCAATGTACAATCTTTATCTGGTTGCATTGTCTGGAAACTGATGTCTGATTGGAGCTTTTGTGTTTGTCTGGTACTAATAAGCATCTGCTGGTCTGTGTTGGCTCTGCTGGTGGAACAAACACGGCCTTACATGTAAAGGAAACCAATATTTAATTCTTCTTTTTATTTTTTGTTGAAATGCCTGTCAAACTAATAATTAATCCATCTTTCCGTCATTGTAAACAAATGACAGCAAACAGGTTTGTAGCTTTTCTGCCAGTGGTTTAAAAATTCTTGGCTACATTTAGCTTGTAAAATTCCTTTATGTTGCACTTTTTATATTATAATTTTTTTTTATTTAATTGGCACAGTACTATGTCCCTACACAATGGTGACCAAAGCTAGCAACCTAATTTTAGCTTAGAAATATACGCCACTAGCATAAACAAAGTTTTCAGCTTAACACAGACTCCACAAGAGGGTACTGATATTGCTTCAGAGTATTTTGCCAGCAACACAGTTAGCAAGAAGGCAAGCTAAAGTTTATAGCTAGCTTCCACATTTAGTAGCTAGCAGATAGTATTTTGCTAACAATAGCATACTGTTTTGAGTTGATAAGAGCTGTGTCCCATATCAAGGCTACATCCTTCGAATGTGGCCGACAAATGCATCCTTCTTTTCCCTTCTTTTCCCGGGATTTGAAGGATGCATCCATTGCAGCCCATCCTATCCCAAGATGCATTGTGCACCTGTGGTGGTGGATAACTTTTTACAAAAAGTTCAGCTGCTTTAGCTGTGATGGTCTGGGGAGGCATATCCATGGAGGGACGCACAGACCTCTACAGGCTACGGCACCCTGTCATTAGGTATCAGGATGAAATCCTTGGGCCCAATTTCAGACCCTGGGTTCCTCCTGATGCATGGCAATGCCTAAGCTTCATGTAGTGAAAGTATACAGGCACTTCCTGGACGATGAAGGAATTGATACCATTGGCTGGCCCCCATGCTCATCTGGCCTGTTTCGATATCCTACTTTCAGTGTTCCTTCAGTTTTTTTGAGCAGTGTATATGTCCAAGTAAGCTTTGTGGGTACTCATACGTCATCATCCATGACCAAGCTGTTAATAATAACAGTTTTTTAGATTTTACAGAGAAATCCATGTTTGAACTGGGAAATATCAAAATCTCCGCTGACCCAAAGACCAGTTGCAGTGTTTGATTGAAATGAGCTGAAAAGGAAAGTCACAATGACGCAGTCAGTCCTTTTTTTGTCAGAGGAAAAGGGTTGAGAGATGATACCAGACACCTTCCAGATGAGCAACATGCTCCTGAACCCTGAGAATCAGCAGGATAACGCCATAACAGGCACATCATATAAAATTCAACATGATACGAGCATGTGGGAGACTTTTTTTGAACCCATCCCCAGCTGCAGTTCAGCCTGCTGGTGAAAGTGTCACAGGCGCTCACCTCTCCTTGTTTGATATGCCTGCATCCACCCTCCCTCCACCACCCCCTCCACTTCCTGTGGGAACTACATTTGTTGAGAGGCATTTCCTCTGCCGAGCTGGAGCGGGTCACATCTGAGCGACCCACCAGCACGACAATGCAAGAAGACACAAAGGTGAGGACAGACAATGAGATGCAGCGCTCGCTGGGTCCCGACCCGCCGGGGCGACGAGCTTTGACGGTGACAGCGCCTTCCGCCGAGGATGTCGCCCTGACACATCGGGAGAAACAATGTAGGATGTAACTAAGCAAATTAAATCAGGGCCATGTGGGCTTCTTTGAATGAAGATGAAAGTGTGTCACACACCTCTGTATTGTAGCTGTGTGACACTAACACGGCCTGTGGGGACTCGAGAGAAGATTGGATTTCAACAGCCAGAGTTTCACTGAAGGGGAAATGAAATATGTCCTTGGTGCTGCTGAGCAAGATATCAACTGCCTGTCCCGTCACTTTAAACTGCATTACAGTTTTAACACAGGCGTAGTGGAAAGTTGGCTAATTTCATCTTTTTTCTCTCTTCTTTGATGAGGGAATCAGAATTTTGGAGCTGCCGTTGGTTGGACCAAGAACAAGGCGGAAATGAATACAGTGCAGAAATGTGCAATGGAAAGCATTGGGCACTACAGAGGAGCCTAAACTGTATTATGCACAGAAGAACAGTTTTTTAAAGTGCTGAATTGTGTATTTAGACTAAAGTTAAAGTGGTTGCCCTCTTGGTAACAATAGAAAAGTTTAAGCATTAAAGTATTGAAAATCAAAGTAGTCATTATGCAGAACCATTAATCCATCCAATTTAGAATCACCAATTAGCCTAACACTATTAAGTGCATGCCTTTGGACTTCTGGGATGAAACCGGAGTACATTAATTTATTAAATTCATGTTTATCATTTTAGTGTTACAGCTGGAAACATTTTTTAAACTTAAAAAATTAACAATGTACTTATGGAAATTGGGATTTTCAGACACGTGACCACTAACGATGCCTTAACTTCTTTGCCATGTTGGACATGTGACAGTCGCAGTGACAGTGTAGGATCACGTCACTAAGGCCCCAGTCATAGCAAACAGTCCATCTGGCTACCAGTGGTTGTGAGGGGAAAAATTTGTCTTCCTCGACCAGTTTCAAGTTGTTGCTGGAGGTTGATGACAGCTGCAGGGATTGATATGGGGCATGCTATTTAAGGGGCCTACAGCTGCTACTTTGCAGGCTGCTTTATAACCTACCTTCAACTTCCAGCTTTTTTTTTTTCGTGGAATTGGATTGCACCCCAGTAATTTTTTTAGATCCTCAGTTTCCCATCATTGCACTTCCCATTTCCCGGGATTAAACCCTAGTACAGACCATCGAATAAATTTGTGCTTCAGTATCTCATTAGCCTGTGACCTAGCACCAGTTACCATTATTAGTGTCTGTGTGTTGCACCTGTACAGTTTGCGAATGCAGCTTGCTAACCAAGCTAGCTAGCATCAGCTGATAACTTAGTGCACTACCCTCTCATCCAAATATGGTCACATCTGGCTAAAAAAAACACCATGCTGGCAGGCAAAACAGTAACTGAGCTCTGAAATGTGTTCAAAGAGAGTCCATCTTTTATATACAGTCTATAGTCAAACATGTGGATCTTTTTCCTGTTTAAAAAATGTTAGAAAGGTAACGGAAAAACAGTAATCAAATGTTTAATGTTCAGCTCCTGTGAAGGCATAATTATATTTCATTACCTGTTAAATTAATCAGTAACCTAAAGATTTGTTTTTTTTTAAAATACAGTCTAATACATCAAAATTGTAATAATTTATCATATTCACAAAGAACGATTATTAGCATGGTTTGATTCCTTGAAATGACCACGAGGATCTGTACCTTTCACTTTTTACTCTTGGGGGGGGGGGTTGTTTTCACCCTTGTTAGGCTGTTAATAGTAAAGAAGAGAGAAACATCTGACATCTGTTCATGTTTCTAAGGATTCTTATACATAAAAACACAAGAAAATACTCAACAATTAAGTGTGAAAACTATTTTCAAAGTGTGCAGCAGAAGATAGATCCATGTTCACCTGTTTGTTGGCAGGAGCTTGTCTTAATCAGGTTTCAGCGAACATCGGTAAAAACATGCCTCCCAGTAGGAGACGTGTTATGAGTCAGATATCGAGGCCGGCTGATTAGAGACAGCAGAATGCAGAGTTAAATGTACAGTAATGATCCCTCGGCCTGTTTGATGTGAACTCGGCTCTTGTGCACTCGCTGTGGAAAAACATTCAGGTCAGTAGATAGTTTTCACACCACTGATTAAACCAAAGCTGAGCTCATCGTTTCTCCTCCACATCCTGGAGGAAGCTGTTTTCTCCCCTCGTCCACTTGTTTTCTCTCTCTCCCTCTCTCCTTTTCCCTTCCATCTCAGGGAATTCACTTCACTTTAATTGTTTGACAGTCTTTTCCTGCCTTTATGCCACGGCCGCAGAAGGTGCCGAGGATTTTTTTCCTCCTTTTTTGAGGCATTAATAACATTCCGCTCGACTGATTCCCCGGGGCACAACCTCATTATGGCTTATAGGCAGAAAAAAATAAACTGTCTGTACCGCCTGGCAGCTTTTCTCCCTCCTTTTCACAGAGAAATGAGGAGCTGGTGTAAAGTGCCTGCTTATGAAACAGTCTTCTTGTTGCAAACTAAAACACATGTCCGGGCTGTTATCTGTTTCCGTGGCAGAAAGTGACTGGCTGCTTCTCCTGCTGTCTGCACTGGGTGGCAGCACTGTGGGTGAGATTAGAGGAGGCCGGCTCTGGAAACCATTTAAAGCAGGCACAATGCAAAGGCAGTGTCTGTAACCCCACTGCCTCTATTTAAAATTGATAAATACATAAAAAAAAAAAAACAAGTAGTAAATGGTTTATAATGGAGCTGTAAGCAGGTGAGGAGTGTTTTCCAGTGGATTTATCAACTATTATAATTTATCCCACAGCATAAATGATGTATAGAAATTTCTGTGAAATGAGACAGCCAATCCAAACCTTCTGAAACCCATCCAGAGCTTGTAAGACTTCAAATAATGCGTGCAGGGTGCAAATATGATATCCAACCTGCATCTGAGTCTAAGCTAAATCTCTAAAAGAACCCTAATATTACTCTAAAGATCCGAAAGTATAGCGACACTAGAAATCGTCGTGGGACCATCTTGACAGAACCAAACAAAACTTCCAAAGAAGAGCTTTAAATGTCCTTTGAGACGCCTGGAGAACGTCTTTGTGCCGCTTTCGAGCTCATTTGAAATCCACAGGTCACACGAAAACATTTACCTTGGAATATGATATGACTGGAAGACCTGTGATTTCTTAAGCTACCTAGAATTTGTATTAACAAGCACATTAGTAAGATTTAATAAAGGCATGCACAACTGAAACTGCAAACTCTGACAATTTACAGGCCCTTGAAGTACACAGCTAGGAGATGAGCCTGGCGTCAACAGACAGATAAAAACTTTGTTTACACAAAATGCAATTTTTTTTCAAACATCCAAGGGAACGATGCTCGTTCCTGTGATGCTCTGTGATCCCATCTATGCTGGTTACAGAAAACAAAGTGGACCGAGAGGATATGAGGGCCAAAAAATGCTGTCCTTTGACTAAAGACAGCAAATTTGAGCTAAACCCTTAGATCCCACACCCAGGTATGGTTTGCGTTCAGAGGACCATAGGCGTGCAGAGGAATATTTACAAAAAGTAAGACAGTATACTAATAACGTAACCTGCTTAAATTACGTGTGTTGTGAGTCTAAGTAGAAGAACAAACAGTACAACACACACAGATTAAGTGTGAGACACTAATGGATTCAAAAGATCGTGGAGTTAAAAAGTGAGGAAAGAAAAGTGGGATTTTTTTTTCTTTTTTTGAAGGCATCAAATCATCTGTGGGCAGAGAAAGTGCATCAGTATTTTCATCTCATGCAGTTTATTCAAACTGGAAGCTGGCCAGTCCTCCGCTGTCGGACATTCAGCAGTCTGAGGGTCAAGTGTCTTGCCCAAGGGCAGCAGGGCAGCAGTAGGTTGAGCCGAGGAGTATGACACGGAGCACGAAATGTTCCGGATAAACATTAGAAAGGCCAAGCAGTGTGTCTGACTGACAGCAGCTTTGAATTTCACAAGTGAAATATTTAAACTTGTGGCGGCTTTTTGGAGAAGCGCCTCTGACTCTCGCTGTGACCTCCCGCTTCTAAACGTGCCTCGTGGAGAGAGCGCCTGTATTTAGCTTTAAAAAGCACAAAAAGAAGCATTTTTTTTTTAAATCACACACTTGAATTTTTAAATGAAGATACTGCTAATTTAATGTTGTGTATTAATGCAGGGAGCCTTTATCGTGACCTCGTGGAATAATATCGAGTGAACTTGCAACAGTAGGAAACATTTGGTTAAGAAAAAAGGAATAAAAGTGACTTTTACTGTTAACAGTGATCTAACAGCAAGCCTTTTTCTGACTGCGTTTGCAGTGCATTTACTCAGTTTTTGAACATATTTTTGTTAAATATGATATCGCTACTTACTGTGTTTTAATTTTCTATTATAGTTTATTGTGATTATTCATACTTTATTTATTTTATTGTAATGTATGGACCCTACATCTCCAGTGCCATCACCCATTGGTTTGGGAAGGTTCAATTTTAGCGTTATAGAGCCATGCTGTATGTGAACACACCTGAACAGGTATAGTGCCATGCTACCAGCTAATGGTAGTTAGCTTTCGTAGCAAAGTACAGCCATAAAGTGTAATGGAGCACATGCTAATGCCTGCTAAGTACCAAACCAAACCTGGAGTATAGTCTTTTTTAGCACAGGTTGCTATAATTGCCTGCATGTCGAGCCATATTATCTGCCAGATAGTTTCAATGAAATGCTCCAAAAAGGCACCAACAGCACAAACACGGTCAAGAGTTCCAGTTTAGCCGCTTGAAATTTCAGACAGCTAGCAGCTAAAGCTACTAGCTACCCCCAAATTAACTAATTCATAACGTGACACCATAATTTAAGTATTTAAGGTGGAGTTCAGAATAAATGCTCATTACATTTTGTTTAATCTCCAATCATCATCAAATATCTTTTTTTTAAAAAGCAGCTTTTAATGAGCTCAGGAAAAATTCCTACTGCTTGAATTAAACAGTTTGAGTCTGTCGCGGCTGTTTTAAGCTTGTGGGCTCGTGATTCCCTTTGGTTTTGAGTTTTATACTTTTCTAATGGCAGCATTTTCTGGTTGGTGTATTTATATTGTCTGGTTTTTGTTTCACATCTGGTGTGTTCGCGGTTATAATTTGGTTTATATTTCATTCCCGCCTCTCTTGTATTTCTGTGTCTCGTTCAGTCTCCGTCTGTTACCTCGTCCTGTTTTATTTTGGCACTGGCTGTCCTCTTGTGTGTCTCCTGTTAGGTTTTACTTCCTTTGTCTCATTTTCTCGCTCACTTTCAGCTGTCCTCCCACCTGTTACCTCTCTCCCATTTTTGTCACTGTTCAGCTCTAAATCTGCATTTTAGCTTTACACCTTGTTTTAGACCCACAGTCTGTATTTGTTGACATAAAAGGTTCTTTATGGTTCTATGTTATCAGTCACGTGGCTTAATCATGTATCAAAAGGTCAAATGCATGCAGATGTTTTCTTCCGAAAACATGAATACTGTTTCATGTGTTTGTTTTGTTTCATTTTCCTCCACCCGACAGATAAAATGACAGATTGGATGCACAGCTCTCCTCCTCCTCTGCAGCAGCCGCCGTTTGCTGCTGCCTCACACTGCTCGATATAAAGCAGATTAATCATACACAGCACACCATAAAGTGATGGACAGTCGGCCTTTTTGTCATCCGGTCCCTCTTTGTGCTGTCGCTAGTTCAGTGTCTCTCTGCTGCTTCTTCTTCTTCTTCTTCTTCTTGTTCGCAGAGACAAATTCCTGCACACTTAATGTAGATTCTGTTTCCAAAAGCTTTTCTTGCACTCAATTTATATTCATTCAGTTAAATTAAGGGTTTGTTGGAGAGGAGTTAAGCGTCAATACGACTTCAATCAACCGGCATGAATTTCAGGGTGCATCCAGGCAAGGTCTGCATCAAATCCCACTAATGTGCCTCCCAAACAGATTTTAGCGTTATTGAGTGAAGGGTTGTAATTAAAGGCAGGTTCACATCGATGAATGTGGGTTATTTAGCTCAAAAGATAATTTCTGGTGATGCTTTACATAATCCTTAAAATATACAAGGAAGCTCTGCTCCCGAGCAGAAAAATATAAATTAATGGAAAAGCTAATGGACATGTTGATGGCATTTCGGTAAACCTAATAAGAATTGATTCGTGGCTTGTGAGAACATTTTCATTCCTCAAACCTCCCTCCCTCCTCTCCCGTGCTTTACATGTGTAATGAACCTGCCTGAGCATTGATCAAAAACAAAAATTGGGGGAGTAAATCTGCTTAAAAAGCCCGCTCCCCCCCCCTCCCCCCCCTCGTCTGCCTGGGCTTTGTCCTGGCAGCGGGCTGGCCAGCACTTACCGAGGTGCTATATGTCTCTTAAATTACTAAATTGCCTTCTGGCCCCGGTGCTTTTCTCCACCGGCAATGGTTTGCGGGCATTAGTTGAAAGTTTTTCCCGCAAATATTTAATCCCCGCTGTGACTGACAATGTTGTCAGACCTCTGGACGGGCTTTACGGCGTTATTACAAGCGCTCCTCCGTCCGTGGCACTTTGGATTATTCAAGATTATGTTGTAATCCTTTTAATCCTCATTGCATTAAGATTTCAGTCAAAATACTGCAACAGTAAAGTAGCACTCGGAAGCAATGAGGTCTTAAGCAGGCGTCATGATTGGGCAGCCGCCTTCGTTTCCTCCCCGTTTCCTCTTTATTTAGTCTCCAGTGTCTCTGCATTGTCAATAAGCGGAGCAACAGATATTTGCTTTTCAGATGCGGCGATGATTTATTCGAGGCGGTGAAAGTCATCTCCAATCACCGTGGAGGAAAACACATATTTGCCAGCTCGCCGTGTCAAGGCGAGGCAAAGACAAACTGAGAGCGGGGCGCGTTCACAAGCACTCAGAGTTTCCTCCCGCCTGCATCTGGGAACTTTTCTGATGGAATATTTGTCTCCGGCGGTGCGTCCTGCGGTTACTGCTCAACTGTTTCTCCCCCGACCGATGTTCTCCTGCTGCTCTATACAGCCCTTATCTCTGCTCGCTTGAGTTCCCGCCATGCCACAGAGCCTCCAGCAGACTCCCGTCTGCGTCTGGAAGCTACATGAATAAAACAATGTCCAACTTGGAAACTGCGGCTTCTCGTTTTTGGTCAAAAAATAATAATGAAAACCAAAAAATAATCCACATCATGTGCCCGCATAACTCTTGACAGGATGCAAATCCACACAGAGGCGGCTCCGGGATGAGCTGAAGCCACTTTATTTACAAATCACAATAAAGACTCAACAAATACCAAAACACGAGGCCCGATCGGACGACCCCGAGCCGAGGCACTGCCGAGTGCACCTTTAGTTTGAGAGTGGGCAGAGTTTCCAGTAAAAGCCCCTCACTCCGGAAAAAGGACCGGTCTGTTGTTATCGTTGCCATCTCTCCATTTCAACTTTGACCTCACTTTGACCTTTGCAGCCCCTCGAACAAAACGGTCACATCCAACAGTCTAAAATAAAATCTGTGTACTGTTACCTGTTACCATTTACCAGGAAGTACTTGCTGCTAAATGATTAACATCCCAAGGTTTCCACTCAGAGATTAAACTGCAGGAAAATGTATGCTAAATGACAATCAGAAATGTTGTTATTCAAAACAAATGCCTTGTAAATCTGGTGATATTTATATTTCAAGGGGAGATTTCGCGAGTAATAAAAGTTCAGGAAAGCCCTACGGCATCTAATTTCGACTTTGCAGCCATTTGCGAGCGGAAATGTAAAAATAATAAGAGGATTGAAGTAAATAACTTAGTGAATGCAAACGAAGAAGAGACAGAAATTTGTGTTAATAAAGACGGACACGTTTCCAGCAGGAAAGCACCCATTTCACTGTCTGTTAGTAGATTATCTTAATCAAAAAAATCCACGTTTACAGGCTGCAGTTCAGAGTACAAGTTCACATTTCCTCCGTGTTTCTGGCTCTGTGCTGCTTAATTTGTCCTGTTTTTCATCTTTCCTTTTATTGGTGCTGACATGTTTTCACCGGTAGAGAAGAGCTTGAAGGCACGAGGAAACGAGTGCGATCAGGTCTGAGGGAGATTTTTTTGCAGCAGCATCATCCTTAATGTGATCACTGCCCCTCCCCGAACACAAGAAGAAACCACTTCTGCCTCCCTCACACTCGCTGCTTTTATTCCTCTTCCTTTTTCTGCCTGATCTGAGAGATACTTGACAATTTTGTTGCTTTCTTTCGGGGTGGGGGATAGAAACGCTTCGAGGTGAAAGGAGAAGCGGGTACTTGTCGGTACCGCGGCTCTCGACTTCAAACCCTATAAGATCTCTAACGCGCCTCAGAGTCAAACTTCAAACCGGCAGCAAGTGGTGGAGAGGAGACGAGCAGGATGATCCTGACCGGAGTAGATCTTGTTCTCGGTGCTACAGGCCAGCATGTGAGTTCACGCTGCTGCATCTGCATCGACTGGAGACAGTAGAGAGGTCAGCGGGGGGGGGGGGTTCCGCGGCCTGCGGGGCAACAGAGAGGGCGAGCAGAAGAAAAACTGAACATCCTCATCTCCTGTGAAATCCTTGTCTGTACTGTTAATTTGACAGACACCTGAAAATCCAACAATCCCACCTCCCACCGGGGTAGGCAAGGATGCTGGTGTGCCGACTGAAACTGACCACTGTGTCTGACAGATGTTCCCACGTGAGTGGAAAACGAACCAATCCAGCATCCAAGACTCCTCATGAAACACAAGTGGAAGCTTGACAGCTGCTGCTTATGTGTTGTTCACCTGTGTGAGCACAGTGCGCTCTTTTTCAACGCTACAACCTTCAACAAAGGACGCTGTCTCGTCCACACATTTAAACCACTACAAACACGGCGCTCTTTAAAGGTCAGGAGGGTGTCAGACTCATTAGGGCCCATTTGTGCCCACCACATTGGTCGCTTTGCACACAAACAGTGACATCGCCACAGCTCTGTGCCATATGCACCAGCGCTGAGGCCGCTGCAGCATTCTCCTGAACGGCTGGTGTCGCCATTCAAAATCTCCACATCAGTGCTCATCAAAGTTTTTCCCAGAAAGCCTCATCTTCTCAAACTGCCAAATGAGCAATTTGGAATCAGCAATTAACCCAACCCCACTAAAGTCCCGTTCACACTAGAACGTTTTCAGGTGAAAACTGGAAAGTTTCGCCTTATGGGGCACTGGCACGTGTGCACTGTGGTTGCATCTCCTATAGCTGCACTGAGAATAGCACTGGATTTACAGTAATTGATGCAGCTCTGACAAGTGCAAAAGCATCCAGAGGGGTGAACTGGACCTTCTGATGGGCCACAGGTTTGTGCCATTGTTGGTCCTCTAGCTCCGCCCCCACTGCAAAGAAGACTAAAGTCAATATATATAATGAGCAGCATTTGTAAACGAGTGTTAAACACAAGCAAAACTGTCCGTTGCAGCCATATCCAGTGCTTTTTGATCACTGATGGTTTCTTCATGCACATTTTTTTCACACTTTTTTCTCTCTGTGGTGAACTCGACTGTCCTGCTCCATCTGACTTTTCATCAGTTCCTCTAATTATTCTCCCTGCAGTGTTGGAAGCTTAAAACCAAATGATCACCTTTAAAAGACAAACGCTTTACCTTTCATAGTGTATTTGCTTTACATGAGAGGTGTCAAACATACGGTGCATGAGCCAGAACCAGACTTTATTCTCAGCCATCTCAGGCTGTGAACATTTCCAGAAAGTGCTTCTTTGCATTTTAAGGTACTCATTGACTGAACTAGAGCTGGGCTGTACTAATGTGTAATACCAGGTTTTACCACAGGGTGATCCAGCAAGTCAACGTTACTTTTATTTAAATGAGAAAGTCATTAATAAGAACACATTTTTATTTTCAATGCCAGCCTGACAAAAGAGCCTCAAATCTCGAGGAAACCGAGATTGACGCCTGTAAACATCTCAATAAAAATGCTGCCCCCTGGTGGTGAAAGTTTAAGTTAAACTCTGCAGGGTAATTACAAAAAGTACCTTTAAAGAAAGTGGAATTGCTTTTTTAAATATGCTATGATGTGGCGGTTTTACTGGTTTGCATGTGGCTCACTGACTGAGTTTAAAACCCTGCTTTAGATATTAATGTGACTTTCCAGGAGCAGGCACTGTACGCTAAACAAGCAAAAGGTGAGCAGTTTTGAGAGAGAAATTATCACCTTTCTCTGGGGCATAAATCTCATTTTTCCACCTTAAAAGGCTCATTAAACTTAAAATCAGCTCTACAGTACAGAACCACCTCTCTGTGGGTAAAATGTACGCTTTAGCAGCAGCTATGCAGATCACACTAACACTGCAGGGCTCAGGGATTTGAGCCACCCACACTGAAAAGCAAACGGCACTCTGGGAACTCACGGGCACTTTGGTAGATGCCCTAAAGTTTGCTGAACTACCTCTTCTGTCTCGTGGCCTTTTGACTTTGCGAAACATACAGAACATGAAGAGTGGGCTCCATGGCAGGATGTCTGACTGGTGAGCTCTGTGTGCGGTGCATGTGTGTGTGTGTGTGGAGGGGGGGGGGGGGGGAAAGTAGGTTAGG
>VUQK01025926.1:0-10117 GCA_015106715.1 Bujurquina vittata
CAGTAAATATATATAATATTTTAAAATTTAATTTTGAGGCAAAATCTGCAAGCTTGTAATGTTTATATGACGGGTGCTGTTGCCTCACAGCAAGCAGGTCCTGGGTTTGAAATCCCCCCATGTGGCTGGGGTCTTTCGTGTGGAGTTTGCATGTTGGCTCTGGGTGCTCTGACCTCCTCCCACAGTCCACTAACATGCAGTTAGTGGGGTTGAGTAAAAATAGTCTAAATTGCCCATACTGTAGGTGTGAGGTCTAAAACACCTGTCCTGCTCTATGCCACTCAACATTTATTCATTTCTTACTTACTTTGTCACAATGTGATAATACTATTGGACTACTGATATGTTGCCTTTGTTGCACTTCCTTTTTCAGTAATTTCTAACGTGCATACTCTTCCCACAGACACACGTCTCATGACTTTTACCACTCTTGGTTTAAGTGACCTGCTCCACATATACTGTTTTTCACACACATATTCAACCCCCTGCACACACACACACACACACGCACGCACCCACGCACGCACACACACACACACACACACACACACATTGATTAATAAACACACCTGTTCACCATTAAGCTCTGTTTTCACTTCTCATTTGCAGTTCCCTCAGATGGCTAGGAGGTTTCAAGGACACAAATAACACTTTTTTTCAGTGTTACCATGGAAACTGATAAAGTCTTCAGGCTTTTGATTGAGCAAGTCATCAAAGTCAGAGAAGCAGACAGAAGGCCACACACAGATCTCAGTCATTTTCAAGGTTGGTCCAATTACATTACATAAGCTTCTATATTTTTTTATGTGTAAAAATTCAATTGCATTTCCTTTATCTACTTTTCTGTTGCATGACAGGAATTTGTACTGCGGTCCTTATTTTTTCATTTGGAGTGGTTCAGCATTGCATAAGTCAACTTGTAACAATCCAGCAAAGAAAACCGTCAAGGTTATGCTAAAGTTATTTGTTTTGTAGCAGGAAGAAAGCATTTTCTTCCTTCTGCTTAAGTTTTAAAGTAAAACGTGTCACAACCTTCGTGTAAATTGTGAAGGTCACTCAAAGGTTTCTTTTTTTGTAGAAGTGTTTCTTTTTTGCAACTTGCCTATTGTCAGACAATAGGAAAGTTACACTAGGGCAGTGGAGCCTTTTGGAAGCAGCAGGACATCTCTCAGTGGTCTGGGGGTCGTTTTGTTGACCCATAACAATAAATCAACCAGAATCTGTATATCTATCTATATCTGACATGACTGACTGCAGCTGTGCACGCCAAAGGCAGACATCGTTTATACCTATAAATTAGACTAGAAATTAGAAATTACATTTCTGCATGCAACTATGAGACATAATATGGCAGACCCAGTGAAATGAAAGGCCAAGAAAAAGTGGAGAATAGAGATAGACTTCTTTTTATAAACCTTTTCTCCCATATTCTTAAATGCTGCAAAGTATTTCTCAAACAGATACGGGAAGAAAAATGATCTTAAACACACTCAAAGCCTCTTTACATTGTGGTAGCTTATGTTCAGGAGCAGCCACTGCTAATGTCTTGCCCTCGGGAGCATCTTCCCCAAATATATTTACCATTATTATAAACACAGAGTGTGTACAATTCTAAAATGGGCTGTTCTGCATAATAGTGGCATTTACTAAATGCAGCTTTGTGCTATTTTAATGCTAAAGATTGTGTTTGATTTTGAATACAGCATTCACTTTCAGGTACCTTTAGTATAGTTTTGCAAAATAATTGCTAAATACATGCATTCTTTTCATGCATCATCTGCTCGCCTGTATGTGATATGATTATTATTGCATGCACATGTGCAATTATTACTTAATTATTACTGAAAACTCAGTATTCAGGTAGGATTCTTGGTCACTTTCGCATTTTAGTTTATTATAGCATCTATCTGGATAACCGAACAGTGGACAAATTAATAACTAATTTGGTACCCATGACATAAAGAAATAGAGGTGGTCTGCAGAATTCGTTGTCTGCTGGTTTGTGTGAATAGATTATGTCAAATTCCAGGCCTGAATTGCTGTTTCAGTCTGCACCTTTTATATAATAAAATGTTCCATATTTTAGATTTTTCAAAGTTGGCATTGTTGCTTTGATGACAGCCTTGCACATTATTAGCAGAATTTCGAGCACTGGTGGAATTTCTCATCTTTTTAGTAGATGGTCATCAGTTCTGTGCTGAGATGGTGTTTGTATTTTGCTACTGAATTAATCTATAATGTGAGAACAACAGTTTAATCATGTGAAGATAAAAAAAAGAAACGTTACTCGCCATTTTCAGACGTGAACATTTCAAGAAGTGCAGCTGCAGAAACCTTTCCACCTACAAACAAACTGAGAAGAATGAAATAATAGTATAAAGTACTGCATCCAGTGACCTGAAGGGTCAAGATCATGGACTTAGTGAGGTACAGTATACTAAGTCAAAAGCCAAAGTGATTCTTTTATTTAACTAGGTAGACTACTATTGTAATCTAGTCCCAGAGTCCTCACTGAACTAGAACTAGTGGACTCAAAGTGCACACACAGACAGTTCAGTCCAAAGATCTATTAACCCTGTATAGGGCAGACACTGAAATACTTTGAAATTCAAGCATAGAGTTATTGGAGGACATAACAAGACTTGATTAATTTTGTTATATTTTTTGAAATGTTTTATTTTCATGTATAAAATCAAGATAAATGAAGTTACCATATGGTTCCTGGTTAAAAAAATAATAATCCAAAAAGTGTACAATAAAAACACACATAGTGACATAAACATGTATTTCAGAACATTCCAACAGATTTATTCCAACAACCCTTTTTAGAATATTACAGTATACACATTATAACTTTAAACATCATTAGGCCAATTCTTCATGACCACACACTTAGAAACCTCATGTTTCTTAACCTCATTTGTCACAAGTCACTTGCCCTCTGAAGGGTTAACAAGGATGAAAGCATGCAAGGCGAAGGAAGCCCTACAGCCTGTAACATGTAACAGATGTGTGCTCGAAGTGTAATGATAGCACCCAGTCAGGATCACAATGTCACATTTCACAAGCTGTTTTTGAAAAAAAAAAAAGTTTTCCTTTAATTCCAGTTATGCTGCCATGAAGCTACAGCCAAAATACAGTAAGTGCCACTTCCAATGTGTGGGATGTAGCAACACCCCTGTGACGTGTAAACAGTGTAAACAATAATTAGAATACATGACACCCAACGACAGGGGTAAAAACAAAACAAATCACAGTTAATACATAAAAGCACAAAAGAAACTAAATGACCAACGGAACTAAGGTGGTCATTTAGTCTATCTTGCTATCTTGAACAGGTAAGTTTTGAACAGGAAGAGAGTCAATATTGCAAATGTCTGGAAGAAGAGAGTTTCATAATTGTGGAGCAGAGCAGGAGAAAGCTCAGTTCCTCATTGTACTGAGGCAGGTGACGGGCACAGTAAGATGGATGCAGAGGAAGAACGGAGCATGTGCGAAGAGGAGGCGATGTAAAGAAGTCTGGCTAGATAAGGAAGTGCAAGGTTGTGGATTTCCTTGAATGTGTGCAGGAAGATTTTGAAATGAATTCTGAATTTAACTGGCAGCCAGTGGCATTGCTGTAGGACTGGGGTAATGGGTGATATGGGGGGTGATAATGTGAGAGGCTGAATTTCGAACCATTTGAATCTTCTGGAGGCATTTGATGGAATAGAAGAGAATTACAGTAATCAATACGGGAGATAACAAGACTATGAACAAGAATGGAGGTGGTATGCAGGGAGAGGGAGGAGCAGAGGTGATTTATGTTTCATAGATGGAAATATGCAAGCCGAGTAATATTATTGATATGAGAGTGAAAAGATAAAATAATAGTACTGTCAAGCATGACACCCAGACTCTCAACCTGAGGGGAGGGAGAAACTGCTGACTTTGGATAAGGTGGATTTTATGCCAATGAGGAGGAACTCCGTTTTGTTGCCCTTAAATTTAAAAAAAATTTGAAGTGAACCAAGATTTGATTTCAGATAAGCAGGTGATCAGGGAAAAGTTAGGTTCAGATCAAGGAGGATGAGGAGGGAGAGTAGGCCAGAATCAGCTGCCAGGAGAAGGTCATTTGGGATTTTGAGAGGAGCAGTTTCTGTGCTATCTCAGGGACGGAAACCAGACTGGAATTCTTCATACAGACTGTTTTGAGTTAAATGGGTGTGAAGTTGACTAGAAATGATTTTTTTTCAAGTATTTTGGAAATGAAAGGTAGGTTGGAGATGGGCGGAGATTATTGTAGCTGTGTGGATCAGAAGCAGGCTCTTTCACAATTGTGGCGACAGCTGTGGCTTTGAAGAGAGTGGGAACAATTCCAGTGGTAAGAGAAGAGTGATTGATGGAAGATATGAAGTGGAGGAGAGGCAGGATTTAACCAGAACTGGAGGGACGGTAGCAAGTAGACAAGTGGAGGCCTTGGGTTTCCGCGTGAGGTTGGTGATTTCAGAAAGAGTTGGTAGTTGAAAGCTGGAGAGCGCCTGGCGGGGGGTAGGGAAGTTCAAATGAGACAGAGGAGGAGAAACAGGACACAGGTGCTTTTTTGTTGATTTTTTTACATAAAAATTACAAAACAAAAATTCACAAGATTAAAATGATGAACCAGCAGGACACATGATTACACTTTGATAAGCAGAAGAAAAACATCCAGTGTTAGCCAAGATAATCATGCACAAATGATTTGCAGCCACATGAGGTTTGACAGACGGGCATGGAAGATACATCTCAAATATCACAGGCTTGTGACTGGAAACATTACAGATTTCAGTTTCACAGAAAAGGCCACTAGACCACGCTAGAGCCACTGTATGTAAGTGCACACAGCACAAGAGTAGACAGGCTGATTTGAAACACTTGCAGTTCTACTCTGGCGGCAGCATCAGATGTTATCAGCTGGCAGTTCAAAATGATTTTAAAGAGTAACCCTGTGCCTAAGCTGGTTGTGTGAAGCACTCAATAATTACAGTCTGGAGGGATAAGTTCAGAAAAAGGGGTCAACTCACGCATGTTTTGCCAAAAGAAGGCAATCCAGCGTTATCCAGTGCCACTCTGATTAAACATGATTAAAACCAAGTCGCTGATTGACGGGGATGCATGGCCCAGTCGTTGAAGAGTCTGTAAATCTCTTCCACCTCTGTGAAGAGCGAGCAAGTGATTGGCTAGCTGGACAGGAAGATGTGGAGCCACAGGTAGGATATACTTATCAGTACATCAGTTTCTATTGCATTTAAATGTTCATATCATAGCAAGTAGTTTCAAACTTCACAGATCATCATCTCATTCCCCCTGTCTTATGTGGCACTTATTGTGGAGAGGAATTCTGCAAAGGTGGCGAAAGCAGGTGGTTGCTAGTCCGGGAGGTACTCTTGAAATTCTGGGATGAATCAGGATGGTGGAATGAGGATTTGGGTTAGTGATCATAGACCAACAGAGAAGAGACGTTATGGACGAAAAAGGATATAAACAGGGTAGCCTCAAACACTTTCTTTCTTTCTTTCTTTCTTTCTTTTTAGGGTCTTTACAATATAAAGTACGCCTCGTAGTATAAAGACATAACAGCTGTTGTGAATTGCTGTTATACAAATAAATCTAGATAGATTTTGTGCCAGTCCCACTTGTGTATGAATGTGCGTGTGTAAATGTAACTTCATTATTTTCTTTTTTTGTATTATTCCTTTTTCTTCTTTTAAAAAAATCCATTCCCCTCTAACCTTCCATTGCAAACGGCAGGTCTCAGAATGACTAGAACTGCTATTTTGTGATTTGTCCTGGTTCATGCTTTGGCCCCTGGTGTGCAGTAAGTAACCCTACTCTGGGAAACATCAAGCTTCCTGATTCTTGTACAACACAGAACCCGTGGCACTGTAGTGTTAGCATTACAGATTCACATTCTTCATAAGCTGTAAATTACTCATTCTTTAGTTTCACCATCAGTGATGCCAAAACTAAGGACTGAGAAGGAATTCAGAGTGAGGAATGTTGTCTGTGACCAGGTCATTTCTATGTGACTGCTCTCCCTTCTCTGTCAGACGGCAGCTAATGAGAGCGACGGCTCCCTCATAAAAACCTGTGGGAAAGCCATCTCTAAGCTCCTGTGTTGGCTCTGAAAACTATTTGCTGTGCAAATTCCCAGAGATTGGATTTGGGTACCTCCTGTGTTGGTTTACCTACCTCCACTGACTGGACAGTAACATGCTGTTCATACGCTTGACCAAACGTCTCTCCCTGTCTGTCTGTCTGGTTCGCTTCCTCTCAGTTTATCCGTCCAGCTCTCTCTTTTTCCACCTACTTTTCCTGTTTCTCTCTTTTCACACCCCGTTAGGGACAATTTTTAATAATTTTTCCAACTTTTCTTTTTCTCTGTTCATCTGCATTCATTAAATGCGGTCACTGTGACAAAATCCACCTGGAAGGATGAACAGGAGAAGGATGGGAGTCATGGCTCATTCAGCAAGTGATGTAAATGAAAAAGAAATTAAGATGTGAGGCTGGCTTTCCTCAGCCTGAATGCAATTTTTGGCTAATTTTACAACCCTATTAGAAGTTGGCTCAATAATTATAATGTTTTAAGAGTCCAGGACACTTCACGCAGCATGAATTAATTTAATTAATGTGTGATGCATGCTTGACGAAAGTTAAAACCTCAACCTTTGCTCTGCTCAAAAGTAGCACTCCAGATAATTACTAACACAGTAGGGAAAGTTCTCAATGCCATGGACCCAAATGAAAGACAGACTGCTTCATAATAACGGCAGTTATTATAGAATAGCCTGGTCTGCACTCGTACGTGCACACAGAAATTGATTTGAACTTCCTTCATCCTCTAATATTCATATTCATTCACTAATAATCATTCTGGAAAGGTCCCTGGGTAAACTAAACAAACAAAGAGCTCCAGAGTTTTGTTCTCCTAAACGTGAGATCATAACACCACCACCATGTTGTCAAAACACATATTAAACAAAATGATATCCCAGGTAGAAGACAGTACAGCATATTTCACCCGCTGCCTACACTGCTGAGGCTGTTACTCACTCCCAATCTCAGCTAGCAGCTGAAACAGGCAGAAATGCCAGAGGGAAAACTGAAAATCATCCATGCCCAGCTTTTATGAAAACTGACATTTTGTTCAATTACTTCAGGATCAAAACCAGCCACCATTCGCGGGCTTCCTGGAACAGTGCAAGTGAAATTACCACAATAACACTATGCTGATGTGGAGTGCAACTTCTCAGCTTTCAGAAAATATTTGGATTTTTTCAAGAGGACATATTGTAGCATATTTACGGCAATAAAAGTGCGCTTGCCAAATCATGTCAGCAACAATACGTTGGGCATTAAAGGAGGTTTAGGGCAGCTGGCTATTAAAGGGTTAAAGTTGCTGAGATCATTCATGACTGAAGAAGAAAGTATCCAGAGAATATTTCTGCTGTGCCTGAGAATTCAATAAAGAAAACTCATTTGTTTATTCCTTTTCTAAGTGGACACATCCCAAAAGCATGCTTTGCTCAACAAAATCTCTCTGAGTGCTAGTTGCACGTTAATTATTGCTTTAACGCTCATCTGGGAATGGGACTGTGCACAAGCTCAACAAAAAAAGGGAGAAAAATGAGTCTGACAACAGGAAAGCAGGAAAACGAGGAAAAGTACGAGCTCATCAGGGAGACCAACAGAGAGGGAGAGAATGAGGGCGGGAGGACGCAATTGCAGGTATGCACACCAGCTTTATGAGGATAATGCTGGGAGAAAGAGTATAATCCTCATAAAAACATGGAAAGCTCTGGATCCTTCACCATCCATTTCTACTTTGAAGCTTTTAGTGAAGCTTTATTGTGATGTAACTGGATCATCCAGGCATGCGTGGCAACATTTGTCTGTACAAGGAAATATCTGACTTAGGTGGATCCTGGTTAAAGTGATGATGAAAGAAAGAAGGCTAGCCAGTGGTTTCACTTTATGTTCTCAATACCAAAGGTCAAGCCAACAAATGAACTTTAAGAATGAAAGCCTTCTGTCCTGCTCGGTCTTGCAAGAAAACTATTGTTCATTATCTAATGCCACACAAAAGAAATTCTCTACAAAATAATTCATTATATCATATCAATCCAGCATTTTTTTTCTTTCTGAGATTAAAATTTGGTTTTAAAAATTTGGACTTTGCTCTTAAAGGGAATCTCTGTCTCATGCTCGCCCAAGTGTTTAGAGCCAGAAAGTAGGTTTAGTGAAGTTTATTAACCCTGAGATGAAGGAACGTCTGGATTTCTGCTCTGGAACCTCCCCTCCTGCTTAAGCTCCTTAACTCTTAAATAAGTTATGCTGCACAAGTTTACATCATAAGAAACATTCGCTTGTTTTTCTGCTTTTATAATAAATCAGTCATCGAAGGAGGGACAGAGCACTAAAGCAGCTACAGCTTTGTAAGGTTCAATTACTGTAGTTTTTCACAGTGTTACCACAGTGTGATTATGCATGCGAACAGTAAATTAACACTACTGTGCATCGATTATCAAAACACTGAAAACAATGTTCAGGAAGTCTATTAAAAAACGTCCAGTCCTTCCACTATAATGTGGCTGTCTTAGAAGTTCCTTTCCATTAAGCCTTTCTTTTACTTTGAACCCATGTTAGCTAGTCTCTATCAGACAAACCTTGTAGTTTGCGTCACTCTTAATGCGAGCCTTTTTGCGTTATCAGAGTCTTTGCGTGTGTCCAGATTCTTCCTTGTGGAATATCCAGCTTATGCAGCTCAGCAATCACCAGAATGTCCATCAACATCGCCAACTATGCTTGAAGCCAAGTAATCCAGCTGCCTGCTCACTCTTCTTTGCAATTAAAGACCTCTCTCCCTCTGCTTCTTTTCACTGCTCCCTTCGTGATTAAGTCTCCCTATCCACCTTCAGCTCATACTATGGCCCATCTGAAAAACACTAGCTCTTGAAATTCATCTCATACAACTTTTCCATATGTCAGTGTGCTGCATTTGGGTTCCCTCGTCACAGTAATTATAAGTTTGATAATGAAATTAATTCTAAATCAATTGCCTGTGCTGCAAAACCTCAACTTCATAAAAGCTGGGATGCTGTGAAAAAAGTAATTTAAAAAATAATGCAATGATTTGCAAGTCTCTTAAACTCATTGCAGTAGAACATAAAAGATATTTTAAATTAGACATTTTGGTAACACTTTATAATTTGAAGTACTGCGCATGTACCGTGTAAGTAAATTTAAGTACATGTAAGTCAATACTGCAAAGTATTGCAAGTAATATAACCAAAAAAACCCATCTTACATTGTAACCCCCCTGTAAGTATATTTAAGCACTGCCCAATTTATTGGTAATTTAGCAGTTAAATCAATGTTTCCCTATCTTACATTGTAAGTTTTGGGTTGTCGGCCATATCGTGTAGTAGCTAAACCTAACGTTCAGGTATTTTACAGGAAAATACAACATAAAATTCAATTTGATTCAGTTTAATTTATATAGCATAAATCACAGCAAACAGTCACCTCAAGGTGCTTTACAGTATACTGTATACAGTAGTAAGGTAAAGACCCTACAATAATTACAGAGAAAATCCAACAGTCAAAATGACCCCCTATGAGAAAGATATGATACTGAACCCCAAGTTGCTCTCAGACACAAATGGAGTACGAATGTGTGTGACTGCTAATGATAAAACTAAAAGCACTTAACTGACTTACTTATGGAAGTGCTTGTGTGAATGTAAATATGTTGCATAAGCACTTCGAGTGCTCAGACAGAGTAGAAAAGTCCATTTAGTGCTATATAAATAAAACTGAATTGAATTGGAATGGACTGGTTCTTATATGGCGGTGCGGTGGTGAGCACTGCTGTCTCACAGTTAGAATACCATCTGGGAGTCTTGGGTTTGATTCCACCTTGGCCCAGGCCCCTCTCTCTCTAAATTGCCCTTAGGTGTGGTTGTTAGCCTCTCTGTGTTGGCCCTGCGACAGCCTGCCAACCTGTCCAGGGTGTAACCTGCCTCTCACCCTATGTCAGCTAGGATAGGCTCCAGCCCCCCCCCCCCCCCCCCCCCCCCCCCCCCCCCCCCCCCAC
>VUQK01025928.1:2268-13976 GCA_015106715.1 Bujurquina vittata
AAGGGGGGGGGGGGGGGGGGGGGGGGGGGGGGGGGGGGGGGGGGGAGTGGGGGGGGGGGGGGGGTCCTGCTAAACGCCTGTGGGGGAAATTCTTCAGCCTAATTTTAGTTGAAATGAGTTCATTCCAGTTTGTGCACAGCAAGGACACAGCTTCTTCTGTGAAATTTATAGTTAAAAAAAAACAAAAGAATTGAGCTGCAACATAAATCACACTACAGCTATGATAATATCTCTGAGCCCATGATCCCACACATCACACAGAGGACTCTTTAAATATAGAAAGTGCTTGGAGTTGTTTAGACAAAAATTTACACAATGAGTGTGTTTTGGTAACACGTTCTTTTCCTAGTATAGTGCGTTTCTCTCACAACAGGTTCTGAGAAAAAACACAGCTTTGTTTTGTCAACAAGAAGCAAGAAAGTTAAATTTTTTAAATGTTTAACTTTTTGAAGCGTCATCATTCAAGAGACACACGGTGTACATTTGAAGTCAGTCACTATAATGACGGCCTTGTTTCTTGTCATGGTCTCCTCTTAGGTGGTCTCATCAGCTTTGACATTTTTCCAGAGGGCTGGGACAAGAGACTGTGCTTAGAGGTGCTTGAGAGGGAAGGCCTGGATGCCATCTACTTCTTTGGCAACGAGACCTCAGATGTAAGTTCATTGAGCGAGTTTACTATTGTCAAACTGCAGCAATTTTCGGGACACCATAACACTGTGGCCATATGTGATCATGAAACGGCTCATTAATGGGGCAGCTAGGCTTTCATTTTCATGTTTTATAAAGCTGGAGCTGTGCTTTTGAGTGTTGAAGACAGCAAAAACAATTTCCCCAAACCTTTGCCACAAACAGTCTTTCTGCATTCTGCAATATCACATCAGATGCACCAATTAAGATATCTATAAACAGTAAATAAAATACAAATGTAGCCATCGTGTTGTCCCCTCTTGGTTTGCGCAGCACTGTTTAAAAAAGCTCACAAGTGAGGGGCGGATCTGACTGAAGAACCACCAATGCGTTTCCTACATATTGTCACAATTTGCTAGCCTCGAGGTAGCGACACTCTAAATAGGACCCTGCTGTATGACTTCTTTTACTCTAAATGTCGACTATAATTTACAAAATTAATGTCATGTTCTATTAAAAATTACTTGAAACTGTGACATGAAGCCAATAATGAACTAGGAAAATCTTTAAGGGGTCATAAATAATGTGAGATTCCCCCTGCTGGCTAAGAATGGATGTTTAAAGCACATTATACTGATGTCACTATTGAGACCCAAAGGCTACATTCATCTTTTATATGAGGTGGTTCTGGCCACTACAGTATGTACACCTGTTCAAATGCTTGCTAATGCAAGTATCTAATCAGTCAATCACAACTCACAACTAGATGTGCAGCTGTTGCTGTAATCGATTATGTGCAGAAGTGTAACTCAGTTTTTCTCTGTGAGCGTATGAAAGAGCTCAGATGTAGAAACAGCTGAGGTGCACTTTTGGAAAAACCTGGAAAGACTCCTGTTAAAAAATATCACAAGTGTTCATTCAGGTCAAACTCAACTGTTTTACAATCTCAGTCCAAAGGTCCCAGAATAAGCCAGCCTCCACCAAATGAACGCTTATATCTGTTTTTATGGTTTGTTTTGCGCACAAGAGAAGAATCAAAACAAGCCAAACCGGGCGGCACTAATCTGCTCTGTGTTGATGGTTTATCGTTTTTGTGATTCGCTCCACAGGGAGGAAACGACTATGAAATTTTCAACGACCCACGGACCATCGGTTTCACAGTCTACTCTCCAGAGGACACTGCTCGGCTCTGTCGGGAGCTTTTCTTTGGCGCTTTACCACATGAGTCCTGATGTCCCAAACTGCCCCTTTTCTCTTCATGCTAAGCCCCTCTGAACACGAGCCTGTGGGCGTCTGCCGGCAGCCCTGGCTTTTATAAACTGATGAAAGGTACCACTACTGATCCCTCCATATTTTTAATATTTTTATTAAATTTAAATGGACTGCAGCGGGGTGAATGGGCTACATCAGCTCACAAAGTCACCGTATTTAAAAAAGAAGGGACATCGACGAGGGAAGTGTTACATGATGCCGTGCATTAAAGTGTGAGTGCTGTGCCAGAGATGTGTTTGACTAAAGTCGCGTTACTGTGATGTGCAGCATGTTAACTTTGAGAGATTGTGACATTTGATGCAGTGTAAAAATGTAATGTAATGCAATATTCCAGATTAACGATTTGCACTAATCTTGGCATAATTTTATACCAGTAATCGGTATTGTAGTTGAACTCAGCTGATGGAGGTGAGCAAAGTGAGCGAGGTCAAACAGGCGATTCTGTGAGATCATTTTGAAAGTGAGATAGGAATCAAGTGCCAGAGAAGATGAGGACTTCCCTTCATCTCGAGCAGAGGATAAAGAGGATAAAGAGGAATCATTCCAAATGTTTTTAATGTCTGAACTGCACGTGATGCTTGATGTTTTACCTTGTGATCATAGGAATGTTAAATGTCTTTTTTAACGTCACAAAGATGCTGAAAGAGAAGGAAGGTCGCTGCGGTTTCTCTGCTTCTTGACGCTCTTTAACTGACATTGAAAGAAGCAGTCTGTAGATTCTGACTCGAATTGAATTAACTCAGTGAATTAAGCTACTGTCACTGTACACACCTTTGTGACTCAGGATCGCTCTTACAAGCTGTATTGTGGCCTTCATCTGATACACGGGACTACATGGACTGATCATTTTCAGTTTAATGCTGTCATCAACAGCTGCTCAAAAGGCTCATGTCCACCTTATATTTATTCCTGGACTTGCACAGTTCAAACTAGTCCTAATTTGTCTTACATGTGGCCTTGCTGCAGCCCCTCAGTTCATTGTATGTCTGAAACAAGCCATTTTAGCTCCTCTCCCTCTTAAGCCAACTTTCTTCTGATTGGCTGCTTGTCCTAAACCGAAGGTTTTAAAATAGCAGGAGAGAGCGGGACATCCATAGATGGAGCCAAGCTCCTGTACAAGCACCTCTTTAAAGGGTTTCCAATCATATGTAAAACCTGTTAGCGTGATTTTTCAGTCATTACTCTGAAAAAAAAGGTACCACCTACTTCATGGATCATTGTTGTGAATCTGTGGATTCTGTAAGTCATATGGATCTGTTTCTGACTGTAAGCACTCCTTCAGCCTGAAAGATTACAGGGATTGTGTAGACTGACATGCACAGCCAACATGAGCCTGTAACACTGATGATAATAACTGTAAGATTCACCACATATGGATAAAAATGAAATGTACTCCGTGTTCATTTATTTTCTCTTCACGGCGATATGTTTTGACATAATTTTATCATTTATAGCTGATAAAGGTGCCAGAACTAAACTGTATTTGCAGTAAACTTTTATTGAAAGTAAAAGTGTGCAGAAATCTCTTGTCTACTCATTTCTCCAACCTGAGCTCGCTCTCTTTTTTTTTTTTTTCCTCAGCAATTTTAAACATGAAGCACTTCATGCTGCCCAAACACTTTGTCTGTAAGCACGTCACGATTTCTTTCTTGGTGGTGCTCACTGCAGGGACAAAAAGTCCAACTCCACCTCTCTGCAGTTAGATTTGGGGCTGAAGCCAGAAACAAAGCCACATTGGAACAGTGGCTCTGCAGTAAACAACCTACGTTTTTTCTTGGCCGTTCAGCCTGTTACCTGCCTTTCTCCACACAGCCAGTGGAGGCGCTCTGACTTATTTATTGAAATCTGTCAGACTGTCAGTTTATCCATGCTTTGTCTCAGAGCCCTCTAGCTTCCTTCCTCCTTCTTTGTGGTGAAGGGTTTTAAATGTTGTCTGCTGATTGTGTGTTAGGCCCCTGTTCCTGCACTTGAATATATCTGAAATGAAACTAAAAGCCAAACCATAAAGATTTGTTACTCTCGGTGGTTAGTGATTCCACTAATGAGATTTTCTGATACCTTAATGCTCCAAAACGAGACTCTCCTCCACCATCAACCGGCAAAAAGAGGCATTTCCTCCACATGCTGTCTGAGGCAAGCTGCTTAAGTTGCAGCACTTTTTGAAAGAGACACACTTTCCAACAATCAAGTGATTCATAAAATGCTTTAATGTTCTTTCAAGGCTCAGTAGAAGTGATTAGGATGGCCACAAGAGTGGCTCGTCTACAGAAAGACAAAAGTTTCCATTAATGAAGTAAAATTTGACATTGAAAAAGAAATCCAGGCAGAGACACTGACAGAGAGACGAGATGGACACTCAGCGGAACACATAAAATGATTTACAGTACAATTTTTATAACCTGAATAACAACAACAATAGGACAATATGCACTACTGGTACTCAACCCTGCAACTCTGTAGTCTAGTGGCTGCAGCCTGTTCTCATCCCCACAGCGTCTAATACAGCCACCGGTGTCTCCAAATCACGCAGGTGGCCTTTTAGGTTCAGGCATTAGGTCTGCTTTAGGCCTCATATTTTCCCATCTTTTAAGATTTGTTTTGGCATGTTTGCTTTTATTCGATTGCACAGCCCACACCACAGTCTCTTCAGAAACCAGCCAGTTTTTCCTGCCGGAACATGACGAGTAAGTAAAAGTGAAACTAAAATCCGCCGGTCAAACCAAGTAAGACTAATTTCCACGCATGAAGCTCTCAAACCTCTGAGTTACAGCACGGCAATCACTTCAACCACCTAATGTGGACTTTGAAGACTTTAAAAAAACAACAAGTAACTTACAGCACAAAAGGTTGCCACAGCCAATGCATGATTTGGAGTCACGAGCACAGCGAGCAGCAGTATTTGACACCCTGGGATGAGCAGTTCACAATCACAGTGACTCAGTAAATCACACACATTTACATTTCTATGAGTAGAAAAAAACATTTACACAGGTGTTTTTTAAGTAATCCATGGCTCCAGATCCTTTGAAAACAGGATTCTTTTTTTAAACAAACCAAAACAAATGTGGTGAGTACCACGGCAGTTTTCAGATCGAAAGTTCAACTTTCTTACTGTAAGTGCAAGTTTGAACTGCTTTATTTAAAACAGAGACACACACACACACCTGAACAAATCAACAATTAAACTAAGTAACCACAAAGAGGACAACACAACAAAAGGTGAGTATTTTTAAAGGAAATATTTGCAATAGCCTGTATATTTCTCGTGTTTTTGAAATGTTTGATTTAAGCCGGTTTGTCTGCTGCAGTCTCCCGTCATGACAGACTAAACTTTTCGCCAGCACTCACAATAACACACAAACATTCCCACTCAGCTGTATGTCTAAAATGATCTGAAACAAAACGAAGGTCCCGTCAAAGGTGCAAATATTAACCAAGATTTTCACGGGTTTCTAATGATAAATCTTCTCAATTCCCTTAAAACCTTTTAAATATTTTAACATGTGGAATATGAGGTTCCTACTCATCTGTCCAAAGTTGGACAGATGAGTAGGTAGTGAGAAGTCATTTGACCCCAACATGTGACCCTGGAAACTTTTGTGAGCTCCTAAGAAGGGAAGTAAAACTGAATCAAGTCTGTTGTTCAGCTTTCTCTACTCAGTTTACACTCAGCAGTCGAGTCCATTTTGACATCAGCATCAGTCACGCATGACGTTTTTTTTCCAATTTTTCATCCCTTACAGACCCACCAGACCGCCAGACATTCAACGCTCAGTCTCTCACTGGTTGTTTTACAATCCCAAACCAAATTAATGGGAGCAGTGCACAGTTTTGAACCGGATATGACAGCTCTGTGGGAAGGAAACTGTCAACACCTACAACAACTTTTATTAACACTGGGCACTTTCTGCGTAGGTAAAACATTAAAAAAAGAAAACGTGTCAGTCCCAGAGCACCTCTTTCAGCGCATATCCAGCCCAGCGCAGCCCACCTGGCCCAGAGCGCTCTCCCTACGAGCTGATGATCTGCCCAGACCAGGTCTCGTGTTTCGTTCCTGGCTTGAGATGTGTGATCTTCACCTCCACCGCCTGCACCTTCAGGTTCTTGGGTGGGACCCGGCATACTTTGTACGTGACCTCATCTCCCTCGGCTGGGACATACTCCCCCTCAATGCTGAAACACAGAAAAATCAGAGCGATGAAGCAAAATGACAGCGAGCTTTGTTTTGTACTCTCAAAGCGAGGGGAACGTACAGGACATACCAATCAACAATCAAAAATCTACCTACTCAAAAATTACAACACTTTTTTCTTCACGCAGTTTCACACATCATGTACAGACATGAGTGTGGTAAAACATCTCATCTCAACATCTCACTTCCCTCCAAAATGTCACACTGCTCTTTTTAAAGGAATTGTTCCCTTTACACAATAAGGTCCAGACGTCCATTCATAGAAAATCAGAAAATTCTTGGATGGTTGCAGGGTAACAGGATCATCCTGCATAATCAGTTTGCAGCAATTTCACACATTTGCTTTTGCTGAGTCTGTAGTAACATTTGCTGTACTGCGTGTCCTAAATAAACAGGCAGGAAAAAGCAGCACAGATAAGCTTCTCCAGGAGGCACAGAGGGAGAAAAAAAGCTACATTCAATTTGAAATTAAGTCGAGGGATGTTTGCTCAGTTCTTCCTTGAATCTGCAGATCTGCTATTTGTAATTAACACAATGTGCCGTGTGTTCACGGTTATTTCCACTCACTCTGAGATGTGAACAAAGATGTCTTCGCCGCCGTGGGAAGGTTGGATGAATCCGTGACCTTGTGGCCTGGAGAAGTTCTTACACACTCCTTTATAAACTGGACCCGTGTGAGCGCGCACAGTGCTGCAGACAGAAAGAGGAAAGCAATGAAAGCACTTGTATGAATTATAAAATTGTTTCTTTTAGTCAAAAAGCTGTTCTGATCCTTCAGTAGAGCAAACAAACACGGGAAAAGGCAATTTGGAACAACACTTACGTGATACAATTAGGGGTTCGCACCCTTTCGTTGTGACAAATGGAGAAGTGGGACAACAGAGAGAAGCATTTAATAATGAGGTGAGAAAAGCAGATGATGTGTTGATGAAATCTACTCCTACACACTGCCTCACAGTGTCAGAGCACAGCGAGAGCAGAGACGAGAGCACTAATCTGCTGACGCACAGGATGTTGGCAGTCACGCCAGCCCATCAGATTGCAGATAGAGAGCTAATCAAACATTCTGAGTACCAATTCTACCATTTAAAATGACTCTGTGGCAGCTAAAAGTACTCATGTACAGCACCATGTAGTAATCTGTCTGCCAGTGCGGGATCAGATAGATTACTGCTGCTGCATCGAGTCAATGTGGAGTACATTATGGTTTTATCGGTTCATTTGTATTTTGTAGCTAAAACCTCACCTGCAAAGTTGATTCAGCAACTTAATTCAGTTCAAAAGCTGACAAAATCACAGCAAAAGCTGCCTCAAGACCCCGCGATAATGCATAGAAAACCCCAACAATCAAATGACCCCCTGTGAGGAAGAACTTGGCGACAATGGGAAGGAAAAAAATCCCATTTATCAGGAAGAAACCTCCGGCAGGTTCAGGGAGGGGCAGCCATCTGCCCCCATCAGTTAGGGCAGATGGCCTTTCAAAATCTGTTATTACACCTAAAAAGATTTTCCAAAATCTGTCAGATCTTAGTCTTTGTGTCATAAGCTTAAAACTAACTTTAGTAAATATTTTATGTCATTAAAACGACTCCTTATTTTTATGTGTGCCTGAGATGACCATGTTACAGATGTAGACAGGAGGAAAAACTGTCTAGAGACTGACATTTTTGCTCATGGGAATTAATTTATTATTATTTAATAATTTGGAACTTTGGTCATAATTAATGTGAACATTCACAGTTTTAACAGTATACCACAGAAAGTAAAGGCAAAGCGTAATAGCGCCCCTTTAATGCTTAAAAGGATTATTCTCTGTAATGTAAAGATGGAAACATTCCACTAAGATGCAAGTGCCTGACAGCTGCACTTAAGTCAAATTTTCATCTCTCACTGCTGTGTAAATAAATTAATGATACCTACGCAGAGTAGGTGCGGGTGCGTTTGGTCGGCAGTGGGCTGGGAAGATCCCGTGGCAGAGGCTGCTCCTTTCCTTCCTCCCACACCCGGCTCCTCTCGCTCAGGAAGGGGAAAGAGAGGGTGACAGAGCTGCTGGGGGAGCGCAGAGGGGTCCCAGAGGGAGACGTGAGGCCGGGGTCTGCCATGTCAGATGTAATAAAGATGAGCAGGGCTGGAGAGGACGATGCAGATCGAGCTGCTGACACCGCTATCTGTCTTTTCCTGTATCTCTGAGTCCGTCTGCTCAGAACGGCCCACCTCAATTTGGGAAACAGGACTTGAGGAATTGAGGTCAGTGCTGTCGCCTCAGGTCTGTCACGAGAGCTTGCTGTGAGCAGAGACAGAGAGAGACCAGGAAGATCAAGGAGCTGTCATATTTTGGCCTGATGGCAGAGTGGAGCATCCAGACACTAAAAAGCCTGTTGAAGCTGGAAACCACAAACGGCTCAAAGAACTTGAATATTTTTGGTCTCGACCAATGTTGTTTATTATATGTCAGATGTATGTCTTAAGAAAAAAAATGCAGCAAATTCACAGATGTTGCAGTGATAAAGCCCACCCCTGCATGGAGACTTGCCACTGACAGATTAATAGCAAGAGCAATGCAGTTCAGTGCCAATATTTCACGCCTTAAGTCCTTAGTGGAGATCCTACAAAGGAGATCAATAGGAGGCACTAGATGATGACCCAATTAGAGCTCAATTCTTCCTTTCAGACCAAGAAGAGCCACTAAAAACTTTATGTAGCTGTTTCCATGGCTGGATAAGTAGATGCGCTCAGCCTGGGATATAAATATTTAATGTAAAGTACTGATTTTTTTTCACCTTCACCCTTTGCAACTTTCACTTTTGTTCAGCTCACAGTTTATGTGAATTCCACCTCCAGTCCTTCATGTTTATACACAATCGCAATTTATGCGCTATCAGGTGATTTCACTGCTTTAAACCCTGAACTCTAACCCCACAGGCTACGGTGTTTGCACATATAGGCTACGCAGGCCATAGCGTGTGTGTATGTGTGTGTGTATTTTTCTTTACGCCCACTCATCTGATGATGCAGGCACGCTACGTGACGTCAAAACAGCTGCAGAACTCCGCGGAGAGTGGCGCGTCCGTGACGTCAGCGGCCCGTTCCCAAATGAACAATGTGATATCCTGTAATCCCAGAGGACTAAGAACATGATAGAAGGCCTACTTATACCCTTATCCCAGCACCTGATGCGGTAAATGAATCCTTTAAAAAGGCATGTCTCAACATGAATGTTTTTAAGGTGTTTATTACGAGGAGAGGACAGGCACGAGTGGAGCGACAGTTTACACTTTTCTACCCACGCAGCAGCAGGAGAACATCTGGATGATCAAAATCAAATCAAGCAAAAATAAATAAATACTTTAGATGAAAAGGCCGGACTGATGCTCTGAACTCTGTTTCCGGAGTCTTGTCCTCGCAGAAAATATACACTCTCACACTTCAGAACCTGATAAAATGCCATTTCCTTTGTTTTCGTTTTTCACAACAAAAAGAAACAATTCCCGGAGTCACACCTCCAAGTCTGCGATTTCTGCCAAGTGCGTAAGAAAGCGTAAAATGCGCTCAGCGCAATAAGAATATAAGTTGGGAGAAAAGCAGGGCGAAAAGTCCATGAACCTCAGACAGACGATGGAAGGCGACCAATCCTCCGCGCAATCAGGACACATCAAACCCGTCCAGCTCTTACTGTCACTCAGGCGTGCAAAGAATACATTATGTCCCAATCCAAGCACAAAGACACACTGACACACTCTCCCCCTCCTGCACATGCATATATTCACCGAAACGATACTTACTGCATCGGGCGCGTTGCAGGCTGAGGACGATCCGGCAGTGCGAGCGTGTGTTTTAAGTCGGTGCGTATTATATAACGAGTAATTAAATAAATAAGTGAGCTAAATCCGCGCAGATCGACGGAAAAACCCCGATGCGGCTGCGGGAGGGGGCTGGTGAGTCTGCGCAGCTGGCGGAGATTCCGATGCCGTGATGTGACTCCGTTTGTGTGGGAGAGAAAATGACTTCCCTCATTCCCTGACTAGGTACTGACAAGGTGTTGATTTTTATGGTGCATGTCACACACACGGTTTGCAGCCCCTCTACTAATGAAGGCTTTGCATTTATACAGGTAACATTGAGGAGTTGGAATTCATGGATGCGCTTATGTGCACATTATTTATGACCCTGCAGTAAAGCTGGTTATTTAAATCAGTTCATATGCTGAAGCTTTAAGCAGTATTTCTGCTGTTCCCCTTCCAGTGCACACTGTGCTTGTTTCACAACATCAACTGACCATGCAGTTGTCACATGAAACAGCCCGCTGGATCTCTGATTGCACAATAAACACATTTGTGTGTTACAGACTGACATTAAGTGTGCAGAGGGCAGCTCTGACTGTGTCCTTCACTGCCCATTAAACTGTAGGATTTAAAGGCTGCTCACTAATCCGTTCTGATATACTTGCTATAATCACACAGAATGGCAAATTCACTGCTCACTCTCATGACGCCTTTTTATTTTGAAACTGAAAATCAAAGACAAGGCTGATGAATAAAACAAAGATGTGTGCACCAGAACCTGGAGGTGGAAGTGGTATCAAATAAAAAGAACATCTTTTTCAGCATGGCATACTGGTGACATTTGCTGCTTGATGTAAATACATCTTACCAGTTTGTAAAAAAATGTAAAAACTGAGCTGCACACCTCAGTCAGACCTCAGTATTATATACATTTAATATTAAATTATATGGATAAATAAAGATGGTACATGTATACAGACCGGGATCTTTGTTCAGGATTTGCTCTGAATTTCGTCCAGCTTCTGCATGTAACACAATAACAATCTGTCCTGAAACCTGTCAAATGTGGGCTGGTTCTCAATAGCACCAAGGAAAAATTGGTTCTGCACTGACACAGGCACCATGCTGGTGGAAAACCGGCACTTGTGTCATGGCTTCTGTGACAAACAGTAGGGTTCTGTGTCTTCTGCAGAGGGTCCCTCATGTCTCAGATCAGATATGATGGTTGATCTGTCCATATGCACCAGATATTCAACGCTAGCTGTTCCACCATGACAGCAGCCCCAGCCCCGGCTCACAGATGGTGCCCTGAAACAAAAACAGAGAGGCTCAGGATGCTAGATTTTCAGAGTTCAAGCACAAAGGCTGTTGTTGCTGGAAAACTCTCACAAACTGAACAACAGAATAAGAGACCGGTCACGCCATCAGTTTCTTGGCATAGTGAACACAAAAAGTAAATCAATGCTGAACTTCACGTAAAGCTCACAGAACTGAAGAGCTACTTGTTAGTTAGTAGGGATGAACATTGATTTTACTGATACTACTGTCGTTATCTGTTCTGCTTCAGCTCTGATTCTTTATTAATTCCAGATCAATTAATTCAGTTTTAGGCATCAACTCAGATGCTAAGTGATCTCGAGAGCTGGTGACACGTTCTGTGACTGGTTGCAAACTGGGCACTTCTGAAGCTGTGGTGGAGGGGAGGTCGCTGAATAAACTGTCCTGACCACCCTCGGCACCACTCGCTGGCACCTTCTGTAACAGACTGAGTCGGCTCTGCTGCCACAAGGACAGTTCCAGGAAATCATTATTATTATTCCATTATCATTCCAATT
>VUQK01025928.1:15618-26908 GCA_015106715.1 Bujurquina vittata
TATATATATGCGCGCTTGTGCAATACCATTTCCACCAGCCTGTTTGACAGGTAATATGGTAGGCTTATCTTACTTTCACGCTTTCCCTTTTATTCTGGTACAAGTTCATCTTTTTCTCATCTGTGCAAAGATTTTTTCCAGACCTGTGCAAACTCTTGTAGACATTTTCTTTCAAAGTCTAATCTGACCTTCTTGTACTCTCTCTGTATTTCTATTCATGAAGGCATCTCTACACTGTAGACTTTGACACTCCTGCAGAGTACTCTTGACTTGGTTTGATGCTGTGAAGTTATTTTTCTTAACCATGGAAATTATTCTGTCGTCATGCACTTTGTCTTCTGCGGTCTTTCAGATCTTTTAGTGTTGCTGAGCTGGCCAGAGCAGGGTCTATTTATATCTATACATCTCCTACATCTCTTAGAATTACAGTGAAAAGCTATAAAATTAAAAAATACCTGGCCAGGAAACTGCTTGTCAGACAACAGTCCAATTCTCTTCTAAAATACTGTCAGCTGCCAGTGCTACCCATCAGCCTCCCGGCAGTAGAATCTTTAGGTGGCACAAAGTTCCTGGAAGTACAACTTCACATGACTCACACATGACAGAATCAGAATCAGAAAGTTTCTCTGATTCGGATTCTGACTGCCAGGTCTCAGCAGATCTTAATGGGTTGCCTTAGTGACATTACTCACCAAATCTAACAAAAAACAAATGTCTAAGTAAGAACCAGGAGTAAGAAATGCTAAAATCATAAATATAAACCATGATGTATATGAATCAGTCTACATGCAATAACTGACACCACAGTGCTTTATGGACTTCAAATGATCAAGCAGTGATTGTTATGTTACTGTTTCTTTCATATCTTTGGGTGTTCAGGACTTTAACTATACTGTTGATTGTGACTGACGAGTTTCTCAGTGCATGAAGGAACATAAAAATATGGCCTTCCAACCCCATAAGAAAATGAGTACTGTTACTCGGCTAGGTCTAAAAAGAATGCTTCACATCTGGTGACCCTGCCGGGTGAGTTTCAGCCCCCTCGGTCGTAATTTTTTTATTGGCACAATCACTTAAAAACCCAGATTCTATGTTTCCCAGTATTAACACTTAATACTTAAGTGTTAATAAATAATACTAATAAGTATTATTACAATAATAATATCCCTGCCTGCGGGGTCATCCCTGAAACATCTATGTGGCCAGATGTGAATATAATTTATTAAGCAATAATGTATGAATGCTCTCTTAATCACGGTGTATTCTTACCTGCATTGTCATGACAGTAACCAGTAATTATACTTAACGGCCTCTTATTTGTCTTAAACACATTTAAACACATCAGCTCTACTCATCATCACTGACTACAAACTGCAGCAATAGTGACAGAACATTCCAGGCCCTGTTCACATAAAAGGCAAAAAAATAAAAAATAAATCTAAATTGAAACAATAAGTATGGAACATATTTTAACACCAATTTGTGCCCTGGCCTGGAACTCCGCACAATTACAGCAATATGACAGCAGGAGGGTAATTAATCATTATGAAAACTCACTGATCACTCACTCAATTGGGAAAAATATTTTAAATGTCATCTTGTTAAAAGAATTACACTGTGGTGGTGTACAGTGGCCAAACTAAACAAAAAAGGTCTATTCCAACTAATTATGGACCAAAGAGAATAGAGTTTGATGAAACAGAAAATTTAAACTACAGCTCCACTAAGTAGAGAATGCATCGCCTTAAATAATGCTTAATATGTCTGAATGCACTCGGAATGTCTACTTTACTCAGAAACAAGTTTATGGTGTTTATTTAGGAGGACCTGGTGATGTGAAAGTGTATTTCCTTACAATCAGCGTGTATGGTGCCTCTTTCTTCTCCCCGCTGTCTTCTTTTGGCGGTGCGGTCGACTGTCCCGGTTGTGCCGCTGTATCAGAGGCAGCGGTGGCCGGGCCTGATGGCGACGTGTCCACAAAGACTTCATCTGTCACCCTAAAACGGATCTCCTCTCCTTGGTCCATGTAGAGGTCATGGGCACCCTCATCTGTCTCATACTCCCAAAGCCAAACCTGCTCTGCTTCGTCACTGGAGCTTCAGCTAAGGAAGGCTTTAAACTAGAGTCACACAAAATCTTCAGCAATACAATTTCAATAATAGAATCAAATTTACTGTCCTTTAAAAAACAGAGGTCAGGATACAATTTTGCAGGTTGTTGAAGTGACTCTGGTGGAATGAGAATGTCGTCAAAGAAGCCCATCGTCACTGTGAAGCAGAGACGTTACAGTGTTTACAAAGGTGCCCTTATACCGTCTGCTGCAGGTGAAAGCAGACACACGTGAAGTGTCATAAGCAAACTGTAAAAAAAATGTCATGATCCATCATAAGTTTTAAATACCATGTAGAAAATATTTTCAAAACAACTGTCTTAATCGGAAACTATCTAAAGAACTGGCATGTAAAAAAATGAAGCCTGATTGAATAGAAGTCTATGAGGAAATGACTCTACTGTTGATTTATTTTAACACCACAGGAAACAAGTTCCTAATAAATTTACAGTCTCAATCACTATTTTTGAGTCTTCCCTGCTAGAGCATGGTTATTATTTTGTAAAATATGGCCCCATTTAGTGTAGATAAGACAATAAAGCTGGGTATGCTTTATGTGGCTACTATATACAATATTTATATTTTTTTAAGCAGAAATTTACAACATGTTGATTTGCAGCCATTCATTCCATTACTGGAAAGAAAATACCTTCAATACTGGTTAAACAAAACATCTAAAGACTGTGAACTCTGGAAAACTGTGGTGGTATTTTTTTTTTTAAAAATCCAGTATCAATCTTATCTTTAGTGCTTTCCTCTCAGTGTGTTCAGAATAAATGTCCAGACACACATGTTAAGATCAAATGCTGCAGCTGTCAGAAATTACCGTAAACTCCCTCCTGACTGCAGTACTTGATCTTGCCGATGAGGATCTCATCGAGGAAAGGGTGAAAAACGACGTACCTGAAATGAACTGACACAGAGACCACAGAGGGTCAGGAGCAGGAGTCACCACTCAACAGAAACACACTTTGCAGCCAATCCTGGCCTTCTCTGTGTGCTAACAGGAGAAAAAAAAGAGGTTTGCTTATACGTGCAGCAGGCTTGTGATGCTGTTTTTGCATCAGTGGAGGCATTTTCTAATCATCAGAAAAAATGGTGTAAAAACAAGAGAAAAAGACTGACTTGAGTCAATGTAGTCAATGCCATACACTTTAACTGGAAAGCAGGCATTATTTTGTGGTTTGACTATTTATGCAGTTAATTACACTTAACTGTACATGCTCAACTAAAACAAGACTGTCTCAGCTATGTAAACATCATCATCATCCCACCTTTGGTGTGTGAGGCACCATCTCCTGGGAATATATAGGAGTCCTCCAGTTTTGTGATGTCGTACAAGCAGATGCAGAGGCCCACATTGTAGACTACCTGAGGTAAGGTAAAGCACAGGACGACACACACACACATCAGTGCTTTAGCCGTCACATTAATGTTATTATGGGCTGGCTAATGAATGCAAATAAAAGTAAATAGTAACAAAACACATTTAAGAAATAATATAAAAACTCTCTTTGTCACCCCAAAAAGCCAGAAGTGTGTGCACTTTTTACTGTCTGTAAATATAGTTGTCTATTGAAATTCTGTTGTAGTTCAGGTCAGAGCTCCACCTGTGGAAAACCGGCACATCACATCTCTTCTCTTCTGAAGTGTAAATCCACTGCACATGAGACCAGAAAACTGTCCTTGAGACTTTTCATCACATAGTCTGCATGAGGTAAACTATAAATAACTTCTGCAGCTTTGAATGAGACTGTGGAGCTCTGAGAGCTTTTCTCCTCAGCCTCTGACTGCAGGGGTTTTGAATCAATCTGCACCTGAATCTGGTCCAGATTCGGTCGTTACCATCTGCATATCTTAGTAACTAAGTGCATCGATATATAAAAGACCCTGGACTGACTGCAGAATGTGATGTTTTGTGTTGTGAAAACTGATCCTAAGTCAGCTGGAAGTGTCTCCATCACCTTGTTGGCCAGTTTCTTGTTGAGCTCCTCGGACACGGCCTCGTTGAGTTGCCTGTGGAAATTCCACGGCGGGATGCGGACAGTGTCCACCATCTCGACCAGCACGAACATGATGGACGCCGAACAGTCGGCAGCAGTTACCCACTTATTCACATGCGAACACCGGAATTCTACGAGAGCAGAAACAGATCGTGGACAAACTCCATGTGATTTGTTTGCGACAACATTTTACGGCATGTCGTAAGCAGTCTTTCGTGCCGCCCACCCCCCCGGAATATTTATTCCTAACTACACCTCTGCTTATGCCTCTCCTACAGCCTCGATTACAATTACAATAATATAGTGGTTTGTAGCGAGTTTTAGCATCGCCAATTTCTTTATTCTTTATTCATGCCACGAGCTGTCAGGACATGCCGCAAACTCTATTGTCGGTATTACGGTACGGGCGTATGACGCTTTTATTGCAGCAAAACAATTTCTGCGCGTATCTTTATCCGCATGTATGTTTTGCGATCTCTCTCTCTCTGTGTTTTTGTGTGTTCGTGTTCAGATCTTTACATGTGTAATGGCCCAGCCGCCGCATAAATGTTCTTGCGCTTTAAATGAAGTTTTATGGTAGTGCTCCTCCTCCGTTGCTGATGTGCCTTGATAGTTCAATTCTCAACACATTCCTCTTCTGTTATATCTGTGCTTAATACACTATGATACCATCATGTCAAGAATTAAAATGAATGAAAAAAGACCTCCTTGATAGTTGACATGAAAATATGAGCAAATCCCTCTTCTGTAATAGTCCACAGAAAATAAAGGATAATTGTGCTCATGTTTAACTTTGTGTAATGGTGTAAATAAAGCACGTTCTTTTATAAATCCGTGCATTTATTTAACATGGCAGACAGGAGCACAGTATCATCCTCGTACATATGTAAACACATAGACATAGACACTGGACGCCTCGTTGACTGGGGAGGGTCCGCTGATGTCACGTAACTGTGTGTCCGCCATATTGGTGGAGTCAAAGCTGCGCTGTGAACTAATACAAGTGAATGGAGTGAATTTCATAAAGCGCCTCTATACAAAGTTATTTACGTTAATGCGGTCATCCACACATTCAGATATGCACTAATATACACTAGGAAACTGTTAGGCAATTTTTTTTCTTCAAAATGTTAGACTGGTCAAATACGATCAAAAACAATTAATCAGACTTACCTGTCAAAGCTAATCCCACGTGATCCCGTTTTGACTGTAAAATGGTTGGAAAAGCTCCACACAGCACCAGACTGCAGCGTCTCTCTCATGTTCTGGTGGCCATGTTTGCCTATTCCAATATGGCGGCGACGTAGACATACGAGTCAGCGCTCAGTGCGGCGTCTGATATGTTATCTGTAAACATCCTCATTCTCGTTCTTCCTACCGTTTTACATCTTACTTCTATTGGTATCGCCATCTAGTGACGTGGAGTTGTATGACACTACGTAACACAACACTTCAATTCTGATAAAAAATGCATCCAAAATATTCCTTATTGCAGTAATCCTTTCTCTCATTGACCCATTTGCTCATTTCAGTCATAATTAGTAATCCAAGTTTACCAATGTGATATGTTTCATGTTACATAATATAATATACAAAGTACAGATGAACGATCTCAAAAGATACAAACATGCACTTTGTTAATGTTTCTACCATCAGAGGATTTTTTTTAAGAATCTAAAAAACAGCAGACAGGTAAAGTGCTGTGAAAAATACATTTTTTTCCTATTTGTCACACTTTCATACTTTAGATCATCAAAAATGGTTAATATTAGACAAAGATAACCCCAAGGTTTTTATATTATCCAAACCTGCCTGTCCCTATGTTAAACTCCAGTGAGCCATGGAGGGAGCCATGGTAAACTGTGAACAATGGTGAACCTTCCCGGGATTGGTCAGCCTACCAAAATGACTCCCAGAGTAACTGACCCAATGAGTCATCCAGGAGGTCACAAAATAACCCAGAACAACATTTAAAGCACTGCAAGCCTCACTTGTCTCAGTTAAGGTCAGAGTTCATGATTCAACAATTTAAAAAATGTAATAAAAAAAAAAATGGAACAAAGCATGCATGGAGAGCTCCAAGGCAAAAACATGGCTGACCAAAAGAACACAAAGTTTTGCTTTTAAGATTTTTTAAATCAGCATTTGACAACAGCAGTTTTATCCTTTATTTTCTCAGGAATCTTGCAGCACTTTGTGATGAAACTCTGCACGCTTTTAAAGTGGATAACACAGAAGAGGAATGTGTTGAGAATTCCTTGGATTAAAACAATAGTTTTTTTTTTTTCATGTGCAAGTCATGTGTCACTGCTAAGCAATCCAAGACTTTACTGACAGATTTCTAATCCACATAAAAAGAAAAGACTTTTCCTTTTCTTAAATTTCCTTTGACTAAAGTAACTGTTGGCCTTGTATATCATAAAGAATATGATCTCAGTGAACACTGAGCAAATGTTTTGTTGAAGCAGTTCGCCACTTGAGGGAGCCAAAGCACACAAAGTCTGTCCAGACACAGGGTTGGGCTGCCCACATGTGCCTCTGCAGGGTTCCTCAGAGGTAGATGGGGATGTGATTGGGCGTTGAAATGTTTAAGCATTGGTGGCAAGTAAAACTGTTTATTCCCCAGCATTGGGTGTAAGGACCAGCTGTTTCAGTGAACATGTACCTGGAAAAAGATGCTGACTGAGGAGAGCCTTGTGTAACATTACCTACCAGTTCTAAATTTATCTTTAGGCACTTTGTTGCTAGCAGCCTGTGGCTGCTATTTGTTCTTTTTATTTAGTTGACTCTATGCCAAATACCAAATATAACCCAGTTTACAGGCATAAAATAATATTGTTGCACCAACAAGGTGATTCCCAAAGAGCTGTGAGCTGAAAACCTGACACACCAGTACTGGTAAAGCTTAGGGCAAGACCAAAAAAAATGTGACAAGGAGCCATCCGCCGACTTACACTTTATCACAAAGTGAGCAAACTCAAGGATATATTTTATGCAATTTCGTTTTTGGGTGAGTGAAGCCAAGTGAAATACCTTGAACTGAATCAGCTGATGTTTCACATTAATAGAGCATGACCGAATCCTCCCAAGACCCTTCTCCCAAACCTCCTTGCCAGTCTGCAAGCCCAGCTCCTGCTCCCATGCAACTCTCAAGGAGTTGGTAGCAAAGTTCATTTGCTCAGTAAAGATGTCAACAAGGTTTGAAATTATTTTTTTTGGAACTTGGTGGCTCCTGTAACAACTTACATATCGTTACATACTGTTCCTCTGGAAGAGAGACAAAATTTGGAACGCTAAGACAAACATAATTTCTAATTTGTAAATATCTGAAAAAATCAGCATCCGGGAGAGAGAAACAGTCCTTTAACATTGCAAATGAGGCAAACGTTTTATTGATACACAAGTTTTTTGATGTGGTTATGCCATTTAATCTCTAAATGAATGTATGAATGTATCTGATAGTGAAGGGGCAAAGGCATGATTACAATAAACTGGAGCATAAACTGACGTCTCTGGTAGCCTACAGTGTACTTTAATTTGCTTCCATATTTTCAAACAATTTGAAACAATCATGCTATTGACTCCACTGTTTGTGGACGATCTGAGTGCTGCAAAAAGAAGAGCTGGGAGCGAGCGATTCCCAACAGCGCTCTTTCAATGGCGAGCCAAGGAGGAATATTTGCAAAAACCTCCTGCCGGTAGACCAGGGCCCTTGCATTTGCTGGTAAACCCAATCCACCCGTCTCCCTTGGTTTCTGTAAATGAATTCTTGCTATTTGATGGGCTTTAAAGCCCCACACAAAGGGAAGGATTATTGAGTATAACAGTTTAAAAAAGGCCTTTATAAAAAAAATGCCTTATATATATTGCTCTGTGTTTTTAAATCACAGCTGCATATTTCATCAACTTTTCTCATTATGTACAGTGCTGTCCAAAGGTTTTGAGCCACCCCTCATTTCTTGGTATTTTGCTAGGAAAATGGGAGATAGGTGCAGTGATTTATTGAAATGTGTGCAAACATGCACTGAAATTCAGTGTATGTTTGCACACTGGATCAACAGCGTCGAGCACACAAACTGTCTTCTTTGGCTGCTGGTTGCCTTTTGCTTCAAATTAACGTTATTCATAAAGGACCTTACAGAAACAGAAATATTTAGTTATCAGAGACAATAAGTGAGAAGTGTCGTTTTATAGTGCGGAGCCAGAAAGAATCGTACAACACCAAGGAGAGCTGCACTTTAATTGCCCTAAAACTCAAATGGAAAAACATTCAGAGAGCGAATATTGTGATATTTCACAGTTATGCAGCCTGAATACTCTTATTAAGGAACCATCTGTCAGGACCTTTTGTTTTAAATAGAAATATATAACATGTAAAGAGCGGCAAAGCCATCATCAGAATGTTCTTCAATGTAACACTCAATCAACTTTGTGTGTTCCACTGACATTTTCTGCAAGTCATAAAAGTGAGCACAAACACTTAAACAAATGGTCTGCAGGACAAGTTGCAGATTCAGTAATTGTTGTGTGTTTTCAATGGCAGGTTTTGGTTTGCAGAGAAATGTGACACTTTCACCCATAAGATTGTGCACTCTTTGTTTTACTGATATTTCATTCAGTCTGTTTTATTGAGCTGGATTCACCGGTGAGGAAAGAGGCTGAGGATAAAAAGGAAACGCCGTCTTCCCACCTGAATTACCAGTTAGACATGATGATGACTGTCATGTTCTACCATCTTGCACAAGTCACAGACAGCAAGCACTTCAGTTCAGGTTAAGGAGACCTGGTGTGGTGGTTAGGATGAGTGGTAGGGTTTGCTATAAAGCTACAATCCCACAACAGCTCCGGAGAGTCAGTCACTCCACAGCAACTGGATTATACCAAGTTCCTCTATTTTAATTTGATCCTGAACACATCTTTGAAAATGAGCTTGGATTCCACTTTTTTCTTTTGATTTTTTAAAATGTATTTATTTGCATTTGTTATTATCTGTGAATTGTACATCAAAATAGAAATCGTTCTCATCCTTTCCGCTTGTCTTTTGAACTCTGCTTGTTTATTTATGCAAAAACAAGAAAAGAGAAAAGCAAAATAAGGAGTGAACTTTGAACCTATCACCAGTGCAGATTGCATTGAGACAGCTGGATTAGACAGTATCTCAGAAGGGTTAATACTTCTGCGCTGGCTAGGAGATAATGGTATTGTGTAAAACATGGAAGACCGCCCAGATTTTACACTGCTAAGAAAGTCAGAAAATAGCTTTTAAACTTCACAATAACGTGCAAAAACGGTGTCTGTAAATCTCTATGTTGAATAACTGAGCTTACATTCAGTAAGGATACAGTAATAATGATTTTAGTTCACTTTTTTATTTGTTTAAAACATTTGATACATCCAATAAATTTCATTCCACTTATTGTGGATTCCTCACAAAAAATTAAAATTTTATATCTTTATGTTTGAAGCCTGAAATGTGGCAAAAGGTTGAAAAGTTCAAGGGGGCCGAATACTTTTGCAAGGCACTGCATCTTTATTTCTCAAAGGTAGTAAGAACGTGTGGGTTTTTGTGTTCCCTACATCATACAACAATCATTTTGGCATGTGGTGTGTTGACAGTGCTGCTTAATTCAAGTGCACAAAGTATATAAGACTGCATGAATCTGTATTAAGTGCCTTATTGTTTTTTTTGGGTTCAGCCATGAATCTTTCCATGTCCTTGTTCATCTTTTCTTGTTTCTCCATCTCCAGTTTATGTTTTTCCTCTCGCTGTCTGGAGTGTGCAATAAGAGGAGCAGTTATAAAGTGGATAAAATTTACCATCTACTCACGAATAAACCGTGTGCAAGAGCCACTTTATAAGGGGTTTGAATCTGAACTTTGGTTGGGGTTGATTGTTCATTATTAGTTCCTGAATAGTTACAATACAGTCCATAACGATTTGAGAATGGGCAGTTAATTGTCTTTGATGCTGCTCGCTTTGATGTGGCCAGTAATGTCAGTTGGGACGTTAGGAGGGCTGCACTGGGCTTAGGAGCACACAGTTTATCTACCGTGTGACTGACTATGTGTGAAGATTAGAAAATAAAAGTCTGAAACCGAAATGACTTCTACTGTCATACGCGTCAGGATTAAGTTACTGTGCCTGCAGCCCAGAAGCGGGATGGAGAAGACAGGAGAAACGCCGCTACACCGTGTTTCCTAAATATCTGCTTTCAGTGAGACAAACCTGGCCCTTCTCTCATGGTTCTTGATGCGCCTCAGTTCTTTCAGCATTTTTTCTGGGATGCTCTGTTTGCTCTTGCAGCAGAAACATGTGGCGTTCAATACCAGTTTGAGCTGAGCTCGGTCAGCCGTTTATGGACACATGAGGAATACACTTCAGCCACCTGCCTTTCCAAAGCGACTCAATATCCTGTATGTAAGACAATTGTGAATGAGGGGAAAAGATTGCCGAGGCTGTTTTCATTTAAAATATGGTGATACATTTAAAAAACGTGTAATACAATCTGCCTTGTTACCTGGTGATCTGTCTTTGAGTTACTGTATAGAGTTGAACTTTCCCTTTGAGCATGGCCACTCGCTTCTTTTCCAAGTTAACTCTGTGCTCCATGTCTTCTACCTGCTTGGTTAGCTTCTCTTCATCCTCTTTTCTTCACAGAGAGAAGTTTATATTTGTTATAGTGTGTTTCTTTCATGTCTATTAATTGCTTTATAAACTGTATGTGCCATTATTGTCAGGCTGCTTTCTGTGATTACAATTACCAATTTGCTGACATTTGTAATTTTCCTTTTACTTAATTCCTTAATAAATGCTGATTTTTATACTGGTTTCTCATGTACTGCCTTCTCATTAAAGCCTTTTTTGTTTGTCTGTTTTGAATCTATGCAATCTATCCAGCACTGCAGTTTACATCTACAAATTGCACAATTCTAGTAATCTTATCAATTCACTGTATAAACTTGGGTAGGACATCAGGTTGGTGCATGCAGACTGTGTACTGAACCATTCCAAGCTACATCCTCATGAGCACGGCCATGGGAGCAGCTAGAGGATGCAACATAAAACGATCTCCTGCTGCCACAACTCAACTTCTTTTTATTAGCTTTTTTTTTTTTTTCAATTTTCTACATTTCATTCATTTTTTTTTTCTTTTTCTTCTGCTTTCCTTTATTTTGT
>VUQK01025932.1:5599-16769 GCA_015106715.1 Bujurquina vittata
CTTTGGGGCCCCCCCCTCCGCCCTTCCACCCCCTCCCCTTCCCCCCCCCCCCCCCAACCTCTCACCACCCCTCTCCTTGCTACTTGCCATACGATGATGTCATGGCTCCTATTTGCTCCGGGGGTACCCATTGATTCGCTCTCCCCATTACACAGTCTCTATATCTCCCCTGTCCACCCCACTCTCTCCCCAACCTCCACTCCTGTTTTTCCTCAGCCAATACTCTTCCCAAATTCTTTCGCCTCTTAAAAGGCGCCTGGGGGATTTGGGTATGTTTGGATGTTGTTTAGCACACCCACAGTACATGCTTGACACCCAGATAGGCAAACCACCAACCCTGCAAATCCAACTGCAACTCCCATTTGAGTCTCATTGATTTAGCGTCCCCCTTTTATTCTCACATCTCCCACTCCTGTGATCAGCTTTCATTTCTCTCTGGTTATTCAGCCTGTTTTGTTTTACACCCACTTTGTGAAGTAATCATTAATCCCCTGTTAATCTGTTGCCCATTTTGTAGAAGCTGGTAGAAATACTAAAAGAAATGCTTAAGAGTCAGATTTTCAGATGTGCATGTGTGTGTTTTTCTCTACATCAATTCATTTTTTTTGGCATTTATTTTTGAGAAGCTGCTCTGCCACTTGGCTGAACTATGCCGGGGTGAGAAATCTATTTGAGTTTAAACAAGACGCACTGATTGCAGAAGGACAGAGCCAAATCACATCCATTCATTCCAATGAAAGTTATCTGATAGGCATGCAGGGTAAAAAGGCTGTTTTTGCTTTATTCAAATGCCAGATATTGATAGTAATGTAGACACATCATCGCATCATGAACAGGTTTGCATGTTTACTCTCTTGGTTTCTATTGTGATTGTTGCTGTGCTCTTTGTTTTCTGAGTTGTCTTTGTCTGCTTGCATCACACTGTGACGAGATGTAATAACAATGAAAGGATCTGAGCTATAGGCTTTTTGCCTGCCTCGAAATAATGATTATAATGAGTGGGTTGCAGCCTGACACTGCTGTCATTCGACTTGCAATGATAGGGCATAGAATGCTCCCTCCGCCTATATCAACAAATTGTCACCAGTGTCTTACTGAATGCCCGGCCTCTGATGTTACACTAGTATTTGACTGTTATACTGAAAGGTAAAGCAATACTTTAGAAATGACTTTATATGTTCAGAGTGGAATGAATTTTCTTTTTCTTGCAGCATGGCCATGGATGTATACAGAATACACATACGTAGACATATATGGATTCAATTAGGCTCTTGACTGTAACTATAAAACACCAAATGTTGTGCCTTCTGTGTTGACAGCTGTATTGACAGAAACAATCAAATGGTGTCTAAAAACAAGCAGCCATACAATAATCTTTCCCATTTAAAATACACAAAATAAATATTATACTATACACAAAATCTCTGTACAGATACATCTTAGGCGGCTGAATATACATGCGTATCAGATATTGTGACGTCATCATGTTTCCTAGCAACCGCCTAGCAATGGGCTAAAATGACCTGATTTTTGCCTTTATGCACCTACAACACTCTGTAAAGGCTTTGTATCATTTCATTTTATGGCCAGCAGGCCAAACAATACTGTAGCATGGTCTTGTACTAGTATGATTAAAGAAGACATACAACCTCAATTCCAAGAAAAGTTGGGATGTTGTGTAAAATGTTCCTTATATTATAGAGCTTTAAATGCAGTGACACCTGAGAGCCCGAAGATCATTCAATATGGATTTTTAACCTGCATCCAGAGATTTCTCCAGATTCTCTGAATCATTGGATGATATTGTGTACTGTAAATGATGAGATATTCAAAGTCTTTGCAATTTTATATCACAGGTTGTTATTCTGAAATTGTTCCACACAAACTGCACGTGCCATGACAATTAATACCTGCTTTTCTCCTTCTTTTGATATTCCTATTTTAGTGTTCCACCCAGCACTGTTCAATAAACAGACTTTGTATTTTGGCATTAATTTAATAGCACAGGAAAGAAGTGGGAAAACATTATTGTCTCTTCTCATAACTACAGTATATTTGTTGATGACACCATATTTATATATGGCTTTGTGTTGTTGGTTCGGGATGGAATGTTTTGCTGTATTGGAGGCATTGCTGCTATTGTCTCTTGCAGGCTGTACTGTAAACTGTCCCTTATCCCACCCCACCCCATATCTCTTTTTGTGTGTCTCTCTCACACACTCACATTTTAGTCCTCCCCCTTTCTCTTTCCTTGTATATGAGAGCGACAGTGTCTACATACCATGGAGGCACAGGGTGGCTGCCTTGGTAATCGTCTAGGACTGCCACATAGCAGAAAGAAGCAGGCCTGCAGTTGTGAATAGCAGCCGTTACTCGTCCTCTGCAGGCACTCTCTCCTTAACGGACCCAGCTCATTTACCCATGACCTCCGCTCTAACCTTGTGCCAACCTAATACATTAAAATGCCTACTGTTTCAAAATGGAGGCCCTGGCTGAAGGGGTTGAGTGCCTCTTATGCTTAAATCTGAGACACTGAGGGTCAGTTAAGGCTGATGCGATGAGATGCTGGCTAGCTTCACTTCTTCCTCAAGCAACCCCACACACATTTAGATGATTAAGGTTTGACACAGCTTATTCAGGTGCTGTTTTTCAGTATCATGATGTAGTAAGCAAATTCAGAGCATAAAGTTTGGAGGAAGAAACTTACACTTTGCTTGTGCAGCTTGGGGTTTTCAGTCACAAGTATAAGTATGGGTGTTATATGCAAAAAGAGCCAGAAAGTCAACTCTCTAATATTAGTTCACATCATGCGTTCAGTATATAAGCATTGCAGCTTCCCCGTGGTGGCTGCTCATCAGTAGGAACATCATTTCCCAGCCCTGTTGGAAAGAAGACAAATGTATGGGCTTGGCAGCAGAGGCTGGTACATGACATGGCATCTTCTCTGTTTCTGCATATCAGGCGAGGGTACCTAGCTGCCACCACAATAATCATCCTGTTATGGCTCACAAGCGGCTCGTGTTCCTTGGCTTGTTTGTCTTGGCGCTTGAGCTGATCGTTTCTCCATTTTCCCTGGCTTGCAGCGTCAAGCCTCCTGATTTAGATGCTCTTAAAAGCGAGTGTTTGCGGTTTAAAAAAAGAACCAGGGATGAATTTTGGGAAATAACAATGTTAGATCAGCAAATGTCTTTTATTTTTTGATTTTACTGCAAGTAACTACAGCTGTTTGATACAAGTTCATGAGGTGAGCTTTTAACAAAGTGTTAATGACAAATATGTACATCAGTTAGCCTATTTCCTGCAGGTGTACTCCATGAGAGAGAGGGCAACTATGGAAAATATCCTGACCCGATTTTCCTGAAATTGTCTTTTTTGAAAACTTGTACTGGTATGAACAATAGAAAAGATCCAGTGAGTGCAGCTCACTGAACAAACACTCGCTGAGCTTCTGCTTTGTTAGAAATAGACCAGAAGCACACTTTCTGTTTGCACTGCTGTCAGACACATTTACATGGTTTTAAAGTAATTCAGTAATTGTTCTTGAGCAATTCAAAAGTGGCTTCATGTTACACATGATGCACAACACAGTGCCAGTATTTAGTTGCCTTGAGTTAGTGGAAAATAAGCTTAGGGTAGTTACATCTAACTCTTTTAAAAACTCACTGTTGCTGTACCCTCTTATTCCGCTACTCATTGTGGTATTAAAAGCTAAGGTACCACCACAAATGATTTTCTGATAGATAAATGCGGTCAGTGCTAAACTACATGTCCTTTGACTCCTGTTTCAGCTGTCAGATGCTTTTGAGGTAAAGTAATTCACTAGAGGTACTTGAAATGTTATTTTCAAAGCTCAACTAAAATCATTGCTGAAGGTGAGTTCCTTTGAGCAGGATTTGTGACCTCTTAACTCAAAGCCAATTCAGTGAATAACTTATACAAGTGTGATCTTGAAAACTGCACCTATTAAATAGACTTTTGAGTGATTTCACTTAAACGTCTAAAAATTCAGATTCATAAACTTTTTCAATAAAGGAACATGCTTAGATTTTATTTTATGAATTCCTACTGAAGTAATTAAACAACATATCAGACCCAAATGACTTTTTACAGCACAGTAGTTTAAATATCTTCAGATTCACCTGGAATTAATCTATTTTTGTGTGTTTTGGCCAAACGCTTTTGAAAAAGAACTTTTGGCTTGCTTCAGGTGTTTAAGGCATTTTAAATGCATCCTCATTGATGTGGGCATAGCCTAAATGAGCTGAAAGGGCTGAAAGGCTTGAGGGTTGATCTGAAAGTCAAACACTAAGCACTGAATAAATGGACCACATAGGCAGCTTTTCCTCTGCCCACGGATAAACTGCCAGCTCCAGTCATTCCAGTTCAGGACTCGGTAATTTTTAGGTGCTTAATATGATTTTCCTCCTTTCAGTGTTTTCACCCTTCAACTAGGCAGTGTGGGAGGTGTGAACAAACAATGTGAAAGCACCAGGCTATTTCCAGACAGGTGCCATTCTAATAAAATATAGTGTTGCTTTTAAATCATGTCCAATCTGTGTTTCTACTTCAGTATTAGTTACATTTCTACAGTTACTCTTGCCTTTGTTTTCAGTTTCTTCTTATTTCATCTTTTGGACGGTTGTCTCTGGCTTTTGTAGGTGTTTCTAAACATTTTGTATTCACAGGTCCTGATTGGCTCAGTAGCTTTTAGGCTGAGTGTTGTACCCCCAAGACCCCGGGTTTTGGTGGTGGTATCAATTGTTGCCAGAAGTGCGGACCAAACTGCAAAACTTGTGCTTTATATACAATCAATTTGTTTAGTACACCTGTTCAACTACTCTTTAATGCCAGTCACATGGGACCAACCCAGAGCATTTCAAACTGAACATCAGATTGGGAAAGAAAGGTGATTTAAGTGACTTTTAATGTGGCATGATTGTTCGTGGCGGACAGACTGGTCTGGGTGTTTCATAAATTGCTAATCTACTGTGATTTTCCCATACAGCCATCTCTAGGATTTATAGAGGTGGGTCTGAAAAATAGAAAAGATCCAGTGAGTGTCAGTTCTCTGGGTGAAAATGCCTTGTTGATGTCAGAGGTCTGAGGAGAATGGCCAGACTGCTTTCAGCCAGTAGGAAGGAAACAGTAACCCAAATATCAACTTGTTGCAACCAAGGTGTGCAGAAGAGCATCTCTGAATGCACAACCCATTGAAGAACATGGGCCACAGCAGCAGAAGACCACACGGAGTGCCGCTCTTGTTAGCTAAGAACAGAAAACTGAGACTAAATTAGCAGATTTCTGCTGCAACATTCAGCCAGAATTTGGTATAAACAACACAAAAGTATGGTATTTTGGGCTGCTTAGTACAAATTAAGCATCATTTAAATCAGTCTACCCGATATTATTGCTGACTGTGTTCATCCCTTTACAGTATGGCCACAGTACGCCCATCTTCTGTTGGCTGCACCAAACAGGATAAAGTGCCATGTCACGAAGCTCAAATCATCTCAAACTAGTTTCTCAAGCTTGATGATGAGTTCACTGTACTCACATGACCTCCACAGTCACCAGATCTCAATCCAATAGAGGACCTTTGAGATTTGGTGAAACGGGAGATTCGTATCATAAGTGTGCATCTGCACACATCTGCATCAACTGCTTGATGTTGTCATGTCAGTACGGACCCGAGGAATGTTTACCACACCATGTTAAATCTATGCCACAAAGCATTAAGGGAGTATATGTGGATAGTTATCAGTTTTTATTATTTTGTACTGTTTGAAATAAATTTAATTTAGTTTACATTAATTTAAACACTCTACCTTATATTTTATTAATGTTCTTAAAATAAAATTTAAAGGATAGGGTATTAGTGTGTATAAAATATGTATATAAAAATACGCACAAGAATTCATTTAGTACTTGGTTGAATTGCCTTTGGCAGCAACGGTAGACTCAGGTCTTTGTGGAAATTATGGCAGAATCTTTCAGACTCTCAGGTTGGATGGAGAGTCTTTATGTATAGACTTTTCAGGCAGTTCATTAATAATAAATTTATAATATAATTTATAATGTGTGTAGATTATCAGTTACCATGATCATTTAAGTTATGAAAACAGAATTTTTCTTTTAATAAATACTAATTATGTCTGAATCCAGAAATAATTATTTTTGTGGGTCATTATTGTACCAAGTGAACAAATCTTTATGGTATTGTACATGTTCACATATTTATATGAATTATAAAATGATGTTATATTCTATTTATGATGTTTATTATCACACTCCCACCTTATCTTTTGCTTTTCTACACCCTCTGATTGTTACTCACTCTTAGATGAACAGAATGAATGAAATGGTGAATGTACCACGTGTAATTGGCGAAGAAGCTATTTTTGGCTGCACTAAAGGATGAGCCAGTTACATATGAACAGACGAGGATTCTTCCATCAGTGGTGAAAAAGCCATGTTTTTCCCCGCTTACTTCCATTTTTGCCAGTGCTGCATCTAGACTGATCTTAGCATATCTTACCAACTTTGCAATCACTTATCTTTTTCCCCGTGTTCTTTTTGCTCTCTTCCAGCTGTTTTTTTGTTAACATCTTCATGAACATATTCTCATCTGCCTCGCTCCTGTGTGATAATTGCAATAAGCATCACATTGATGTCAGAAGCCCGTGACAATTTGTGTGTTTGAGAGAATCACATTTGTCACCTGATATTAACAATATGGAGCTATTTAATTAAGGGGCACAGACTCACAGGAACAGATGTGAGGTTGGAGCTACGTGGAGCCACCATTGCATCTGATTGTACAGACACATGTCCTAACATTGAAACCTGATGTCTTTTTTTCAGAGCTGCTGCCATATTCTTAATTGAGTGTTTTGCACCAGTAGATTTTTTTAGAGCAATTACATGAACTTGAAATATTTTTATATAATTAAACAAAAACTATTTAAATTTTTTTTTCATTTGTTGATTATCTTTGAATTGGCATTAATTGGTATTTAATAATAATCGTCCGTTTTTAAAGACATTTCTAAACTCACAAACACAACTGCTAGCAGTAGGCAGAAAATAACTTCTTAAGTTCTCTTTTCACTTTTTATGCAGCTGATTTTGTCACTTCCTGCGTGTACACCGTGAATGCATTTAAGATAAAGTGTGTGCATATATCTCTGTCGGAGTGCCCAGAGGGGCAACATCAATATTAACACTGCAAAATCCAAATATAATCAATTATCAGTTATATAAAACAGAGGAAAGATTACCTAAACATTTCAGTTAATTTAAAAAAAATATCCCTGATGATTAATTTTCTCTCATATAATTAAGCTTTTCATCTTTTCAACTCTACACTTATTTGCTTTTGTGTTATGTTCAATGTTGGAGCTCTAGAAAACTGGCTGTTCTGTTATTTGTGTAAAATTGTCTTTGCTCATCCCACCCTTTGTTTGGAAGAGGCGCACAATGCTTTCTACAGCAGGGATGAGTGGTTAGCTTGACTAATATGACAAACTCTTCTACCTGTGTAGCATGAAGACAAACCTCAACACACAACAGGTATAAATGTTACATCTTCCCTCAGAGAATGTTTGGAGCTTGAGTTTCTAAATATTGCATGATTGTCCTCATTGTGAGCATGGGGTGATTACAGGTGTCTATCACAACAAAGGAAATATGGCACTGTGTTGAAAGAGCCTTTGTTTCAGTGTAGACAGCACACTGAGTCATATTTGAACTTGTTTACACGTCTGCCTGTCTGTTTCCTGATAATGTGGGTCAGAGAAAATCCATCAAGGCAGTGAGAAAAAGAGACAGAAGGAAAATTGTATTCCTTATTCCACATGTGGCTGTCAGCCTTCTTGTCAGTCTGTGTGCTCCTTTCTGTTATCACAGTCTGTAATACCTCTTATTAGCTCCAGGTCCTAGCTATCCAGCTATATTTTGTTTGCAGCTTTTGCAACCGTGTCAGTTCCCCTGTAGCATATCTGATGGGAGCTGAGCACTCTGTTCTTTGTTTAGAGGCTGCACTATGAATTATAGATACAGGAAGCTCCTCCAATATGTCACCTTCTTAGGCTTGGTGGAACACACACTTGAGAGTGCTAGGCACAATGCAGACACATGAAGACACACAGAAGCGTACCATTTGAGGTGAATGTATTCAAACTGAGCCTAAATTGTGTACATGTAAGTAACGGATGCATAGCAGAAAACTCAGTAACACACTCATACGGTAGGCACAGACAGCAGGGGGCTTCTTGGGGAACTATTCTTTTTTTTTATTCTGAAGGCTTTTCAGAGTCCCCCACAGCGCTCCAAATACATACCCCCTAGAAATCTATGCAGGCTTTGGTCGCCTTGACTGCTGCTGTCAGAGCCGAACTCACTGAAAACACACATGTACAAAAAGCACCTGTTATTGACTCTCATCTCAGAACAAGCACAAGAACAATCATTAGCCTATGGAAACAAGCTTCTGGTATTAATTTCTTCTTCTTTGTGTCTTTTTATGAGCTTAACAAATAAGAATGTGTGCGATGTTTCTCTAACAGGACTTTTTCACACATATTTTCTCAAACTGGGATGTAGTCCATTGTACGTTTTGGTGTCTGCTGAGATTTGTGTTCCAAGATTTTAGTATTTTACTTTTGTTAGCACATTGCCATTGTTGCTACTCAAAATGAGACCTAACTTAAAATAAAGTAGAATCATCCTTCACGGATGGTTTTCTCTTCCTTTATTCCGTGCATGGTACACTTCTGGTCAGACACAGAATGGTCTGTATTTTGGGACTGAATGAGAACACTCCCTAAAGCCTAATGTTGTAGACCTAATTTCAACGCCTTGATGTTGCCAGGTGTCAAATCTGGAGCTTCTCCAAAGAAAATTATTTGCGACAGAAGATAAGTATGTCTGGAAATGCACCCACTGGCAATTTAAAAAGAAAAAGATGCATGTTTTGGTTGAGAGGTGCCAAAACCAGGAGGTATGAACATTTAGACAAAGCAGCTGTGAGTTCATAATAGAAAACCTGAAAGCAGCCTTAGGCCTCCACAGCTAAAGTCTCCCTCTTTTTTTAATTACACCTCTTAATTTGGGTTCTGAGTCTTGTGCGTAATCACAAATATTTATTGGAACATGTTTGAACAGTGAAATAACAGATAGATTCTTACATTTAATGATGTTCTTTTTAATGTCTGTACAAATTGAGTAATGGTAAGTGTGTCTTACTGTGGCAGCAGTTATGTTCTAAGGCCATTAGCCAGCCATGATCTGCTGCTGCACTGCGACTATTTTCTAAATGATATAGGAGGAGAACGGGGAGAATGGAGGAGTAAGCACTTCTGCTATCATCTCCTTGTCAGATCCTCACAACCACAGCCCTCTATTACACTGCTAATAATAGAGGCAAGCTTTATCACTTGGATCACTATCACAGTAGGAAAAAAGAGGGGGAATGAAAGGGAGGCTGGTATGCAATATTGACAAAACTCATATTGTCATTTCCCCCCTCAGAATTTTGTAAAGAAGAAAGGAAAATAGACAGGCAGGTAGAGAAGGATGTTGTCAGTGTAAGTCCAAAAGCAAGTACTTATCAATGTTTGATTGACATCCTAAAGAGGAAACACAGTCTGGGATAAAAGAGGTGTGTGTGTGTGTGTGTGTGTGTGTGTGTGTGTGTGTCGTGTATAGCAGAAAATGTGTGGGTGGAAATAGGTGGAGTTAGACCCTCTCCTGGTTTGAGCTGTATCTGGTAGTGACAGTTTCTACCAAACTAGAAAGATGGCATTCTATCAAAGCCAGACTCAATCTGTGCTAAATGTGTATCCTTGATCTTAAGTTAGCAAAGATAGGTGCAGATTAGATAGATTATGATACATATGATACAGAAGTACAGGATGGGAGATGGCTGCAGATGCATGCATAGCAGGATGGAAAAGCGTTTTGATTGTTTCTTCAGTCGTTGCTGATGTGGAGGAGACTGAATGGGAGACTGTTTGTTTAGCTGTCAGAGGAGTTGTGGAAGTTTAGACTATTTGTGGAGATGGAAAAGCCAGAAACATTTATTTTGTGTCGCACATTTCCCTGATTGGAAATTAACATTTAAGCCTCTCCTGGTTTGAGCTGTATCTGGTTGGTACAGACTGCAGGCTGGCATCCCACCAAACTAGAAAGATAGCTTTGCCGATCTAGCCTCCGGACTCAATCTGTGCTGTATGTGTATGCTTATTTTTTTTTTAAGTTAGCAGAGCTAGGTGCAGATTAGATTAGGCTGCAGATGCATGCATAGAAGGAAGCAAAGGGATGTTGTTTGTTGAGGTTTTGGTTGTTTTCTTAGTCGTTAGCTGACGTGCTGATGTGGAAGACGCTGAACAGGAGACTGTTTAGCTGTCAGAGGAGTTGTTAAAGTTTAGTCTATTTGTGGAGATGGAAAAGTCATTTTGAGGCAACAGAGAGCTCAGAAACATTTTTTTTGTGTCAAATATTTCCCTGATTGGAATTTAACATTTAAGCTAAGTTTGGTATTTATTTTTATGCTCAGCAAAGTTAAACAACGGGCTATTTTTAATGGCTAGGATTATGCGGTGACATTTCCTTGGGTTATTCTAGCACTTTGATCATTAGGATGAGCCTTTTTTGTATTGTTTGGAACAAAAACTCCCACAGAACTTGTGTCAGTGTCGGTTTTTCTGCTCTGTCACAGCAGTTCTGCACAGTCTGTACAGAGGCAAAATGTGAAGGCTTTGAACATACACAGACGCACACTCACAAAATCTGTCTGTCTCCTTTTGAAATACATACATATGCAAACACACACTGTCCATCTTCATTTTCCTCTCTCTCAAACACACACATCCACAAATACACACAGACACACTGAAAAAGTCCCTTTGGTCATATATTCTCTTTGCTATGTCAGGGTGTTCTGGCTGTCTTTGAACATGCTTACGCTCTGTGTGTGTGTGTGTGTGTGTGTGTGTGTGCGTGCGTGCGTGCGTGCGTGCGTGCGTGCGTGCGTGTGTGCGCAGAGAAAGCATAAGTGTGCATGTATGACCACCAAAGCGTGATCTGTGTGTAGATGAGTCAGGATTGTTGTCTGTATATTTGAGAGTGCGTATCAGAAAGTTTCTTGTCAGTTATAAATAATAGAGAGAGC
>VUQK01025933.1:3763-14491 GCA_015106715.1 Bujurquina vittata
TTTTTTTTTTTTGGTAATGACTAATAAAAATTGTGGGTGTGGGACCTTTTTTTTGGGGCTTCTAAAGTGGGGTATGCCAAGAAAAGTTTAAAACCTCCCGGTTTACACTAATTTATCTATAGCTAGGACAAACTAAACCTAAACAATGATAGTTTATGATATCTGAAAATATAATTTTAATGATTTTCGTGTCGAATAAGGTCAATTTTAATTCATTACATACATTTGAACATCAGAGGTGGTGTGGATAAAAAGGTGCTTGAGTACCTCTGACCAGCACGTGGGGGTACGTCGAATAAGAATGCTTCTAGTACTTTAATTGGCTCCTTTAATATACATTTACTGCCTGTTTTCTTATCTTCTTGTTATGCTGCAGGAGTATCTACAGACAGGTGCTACAAACTATCTGCATCCATAAACACCGAGGTACTTGCCAGTGGCTGACGATGTGTACTCGTTCCTATAAAACCTTCATAATACAAACAATATAATAAATACAGCGTATGTGGATTCAGAAGTGGATTGAAAAGTGTGTATTTATGTTTTGTTTTGCAGTCTAAAAACAGGCTGCCACCAGCGCTGTTATGGAGCCATATTTCAAGTCTGTAGAGGGATGATTACCTGTCATGTATACTTTTAGCCAGGTGTCCAGCCTGCACGCTGCATCCTCGCCAACTTATAAGCACTGAAAGCTGAATTTTCAGCTATTTTTATTTATTTATTTTACACATTGACGTTAAACAAAAAGCGGCATTTGGTAAATTGGCATACAGTTGACAGTCTCTTATAAAACACAGCAGGTTGCAGGCTTCAGTCCAGCCAGCTTCCTGATGACCGACCACTGTGTGTTCTGTCTCTGTTCAGTCCCAGGCTGAGGCTAAATTTACTCAGTGTGGGTTACATGCTGGAAAAAAAGGGCTAAGAGCTCCTGATATAGGGCTGCATAAACACACATGGCCTTTTATTTCTGCTCTGAGTGCACTGACTCTTTTTGAGAATGGTGCTGTATTTATCCAGTGAAAATGTTTCATGAGCATGTTTACGCTCATTTCTAATGACTTCCTGTTGCACGTTCTCACACTCCCACACATTCACAGGCACACTGAGCCGCAGATCGCTCTGGAAGCTGGGAGGTCGGTGCCTTGCCCGATGGCACAATGGTGATCCTGATTAGGGAAGGGGAGGAAGTGTTTAATATTTACATTCTGTTCTGCTTTGGGTTCCTGCACATTTACAGATTTGACTTAAAATACAAGCTGCAGAACAAGAGCAGGAATCCGTCTCATTTCTGTGAAAAGGGTCAACGTTTTACAACAACCAACTTCCTGTGATATATCCCACCACCATCAAACTGTATAAGGTCCTCATTTAGTTTAAAGTAGTACATTTAATGTAAGTTATGGTAGTTTTTGAACTTTACTTACTTATATTGATTTAACTGTACTTTTTACCCCCCATAATGAGGAGTGCAGTATGTAAACGTGCTTCTTCTGCAATGGCAAAGACTCATGGGACTGTCATTTAACTTCAGATCCTCAATTTAGTAAGTAATGCTGTGGTCATTATTTTAATTATGTTGTGTTTAGACTTTGATTCATGTGTATTTGTGCGGCCAAGAGCAGTGTATTATCAGGCCACCGTGTCTACTCACGTAGTGATTAATGACACTGACTGTGTTCAGATTTATTGTTTAAATATCAATAAAACAAAAAAAATAAGAGTGTTTCTGTAATATGTGCGGCGTATGGAGGAATGCAATAAAAACATTGCACGTAATATTTATTTTATGGGTTTAAAGACAAATATTTTTGACTTTCTTCAAATACAGCCATTTCTAGTGATATTTTATTAGTCTAGATATTAGAAAATCTGCAAAACTATGGTTATAAAAAGTGTGTGTTAGAGAATGTCTTGCACTTTTTCCTACATTAAGTTTATAAGATTTAAAATAAATACTCAAAATTGGCAAAAAAGCAGGGTTTTACTTTCTTTTTGTCCCATTTGTTTCTATCTTTCTTTGCACCAATTATAAAAGCCAATATACAATATTTTACAAAGTATCTTCTTTCAGCAGGCGCTCCAGAAAAATAAAATGCACATTTACATTAATAAACTAGTGCAACAGATGCAAATCGCCCAATCTCAAATGGCTTGAGAATTCAATTTATGTAGCGCCAATTCACAACAACAAGACACACCTCAAGACATTTTATATTGTATGGTAAAGACCCTACAATAATACAGAGAGAACCCCAACAATCGGATGACCCCCTATGAGCAAGCAATTGGCAACAGTGGGAAGGAAAAACTCCCTTTTAACAGGAAGAAACCTCCAGCAGAACCAGGCTCAGGCAGGGGCGGCCATCTGCAGTGACCGGTTGGGGCTGAGGGGAGAGAGAGAGGACAAAAGACACGCTGTGGAAGAGAGCCAGAGATTAATAATGACTAATGATTAAATGCTGAGTTGTGTATTAACAGAGTGAAGAGAGGTGAATGAAGATGAAACACTCAGTGCATCACGGGAAGCCCCCCAGCAGCCTAGGCTTATTGGAGCATTATTAAGGGAGCGTTCAGGGTCATATGATCCAGCCCTAACTATATGCTTCATTAAAAAGGAAAGTTTTAAGCTTAATATTAAAAGTAGAGAGGGTGTTTGTCTCCTGAATCCAAACTGCGAGCTAGTTCCACCAAAGAGGGGCCTGAAAGCTGAAGACTCTGCCTCCCATCCTAATTATAATATTCTAGGAACCACAAGTAAGCCAGCAGTCTGAGAGCGACGTGCTCTGTTAGGATAACAGGAACACTTCAGTGTTTGCCCTGGGAGAGCTGGAAGAGGTGGCCAAGAGGAGAGCACCTACTGCCATCTATACTTGGATAAGTGTCAGACAATGGCTGAATGTTAGCTTCCTCCATGCTATGCTACCACTCCGGCTAGCAGCTAGTAGGCTGGTGTTGACACGTGGTGCAGTAAATACAGAGCAGCGTAGAACTGAACAGAACAGATGAGTCTGCCGGCACCGATACCTGATGCAGCTTGACTCAGGATCAAAAAGATATCGCAACAAATTTCAGATCAGTGCAGCCGAATTTAATTAATGGTCATTTTTAGTTGAGTCATGACTACAGCTAGTTAAAAATGTCTCCTTTTGAGTTCTGTTCACAAAGTTGTGTTGTCACATGCTTCCACCGTAAATCCATGTTTACAGTCGTCTTGTCCTGGACTTTACTAGAACACCGCTAACTTCCTCAGCACATTACTGCAGCCAACTGTCGACCGAGGTGACGACACGATGCCTTCAGTAGCGCCTACTGCTATAAACACATGCAGTGATCCACAGACAGACATATTTTTTTAAGATCTAATAATCATATTCCCATTAAATTTAGCACCAATGGAGAAAAATACACAATATTAAACAGGTTAAAGGGCAAAAGCGGCAACAAATGCTGGACGATAAACAACTCCAACACAACGACAAGAGAAAAATGAAGAAGCGCAAACATAATTTAATTGGGACCAAAACAAAATAAAAGTCTTACAGTCAAATTCAGAGTCTGGATGTCCTTTTAAAACAAACGCACATTTCTCTCCCACACACACACACTCATACACAGATAGTAGTTGTTGCTTACACAGACGCTCTTGCCGTCCTGTAAACTGCAATAAACCCAAACACACACAAGAACACACCGTAAATCTCACCATAATACGCCCTCTGAGTGTACGTGTGTGTGTTTATGCATGTGTGAGCCCCTGTCTCTGTGTGTGAGAGCGAAAGTGTGTTTTATAGGTGTTGTAAATTTGGCTGCCGGCGTTGTTTTTATCAGCATATTCGCAAGCTGTTTAGCCAACGGTGCAGATGTCACTGTTACGACCACACAAACACACAAACACACACACATATACATCAAGGAATACACACATAAAGAAGCTGCAGAGAGAGATAAAGAAACGTGTACACAACACACACACCTATATTTAATTTAATATATATAAGTATTTGACACTGTTTATACAATCTGGCATATGTGCATAATCCCATCTAAATTCACCTGGTAGTGTGTGTGTGCATTTGTGTGCGAGTATGTGCGTAGGTCACACACAAGCAAGCCAGCCCACTATTTGCATCTGCCTGCGTAAGCCTGTATCACTTTTGTGTGTGTGTTTTTAAATGCATGCGTGATCGGTGCGCACACATGCAAGTGTGTGAAGGTCAGCACAGGAGTGTGTCTGTGTGTTTTTCAGGGTGTGTGTGTGTGTGAGTGTGTGTTATTTGATTAATGCTGAGAACCATGGAGTGTTTAGAAAGAGGTCGTGACCTTTCAGCTCCCATTCAATCAGACAGGGAGCGAGAGAATACCTCCATCCTCCTTTCTCTCCACCACCTCTCTCTCTTCTGGCTTTTTTCCCCCATCGCCCCTTGAGAATCTGATAAACCTTAGTCAGCACACATACACAGACACAGACATACACGTACCACATGCTAATAAACCTTAGTTAGCTGAGGGGCAGTGACCACACTTAAACTACGTGGCTACGAAACGTTGGTCCCAGATCCCACTGCGAGAGAAGATCTGCAGCTGTGGCAGCCAAAGACAGAAATTTAAGATGAAATTGTCACAATGTGACGGCTGCTATCGCTTACATATGGACGCTTGTTTCTGCCACTGAAAATAAAAAGTCTTTGCTGGGGCAATTTGTCAAAATTTCAACTTAATAATATGATATTTCAGTTTATCATCTCTAAGTTCGGGGATCTCAAAATTTTGAGTTACTAACTGGAAATTTCGACTTAGCTTTGCCTGTTGGGGAAAGCACCTGATTGGTTTGTACCTACATGTACAAGCCAATCAGAAAACGGGATTCTTGTTGCACAGTCTAAGTTGGTTTTAGTTCTTTGAAAAGGAAACCTTAATCTATAGCAGATATCATATTTTGTAGCTATTTTGTTGCCTCGCATAAAGAGGGCACGACTGACTTCTGACTTCTCATCCAACACCTTGGAAAGGTGAAAGGCCACATATATGTCAGACCTCAAAACCGGACATCAGTGGCTAACTTTGTCCCTTTGTCCAAATGAGGTGCAACCTCCAACATAACACATAAGTCTCCTAAACTAGTCGATCCATTACTCAAACCAGACTACCTGTATTACATTTTAGAATCTCGCTGGGACATGAAACGACACACTTAAGGAGATAAATTTCTAACACCCAGCTCCGAGAAGCTGTTGGTCAACTTTTCCAGATGGGAGGAGATTTTTCCAGCAATGGATTGACACCTGTGGTTTGGAAATGAGGAGTTTAACAAGTATACACTTTCACGATGCTCAGGTGTCCACATACTTTTGAGCATGTAACATAGCTCCCTCTTTGATCCACCAATCTAATCTCTGAGTCAACAATTTCTTTTTTCCTGTCTTTCTCCCTTGTCATCCCTTTCCTTTCCTCCTCTTCCTCCCCTTCATCTTTCCTCCACTATCTGTTAATTTGCTTTCTATCACTCTCTCCTCTCTTTGAACCTCTCCTTTAGCCCCTGCGGCCCCAGCCAATTACACACTGTTTGTCCACCCGTTTTCAATAAAACACTGCTTCCCTCCCTCTTTTCCCCCCTTTTCCCCCCTCCCTCCCTCCCTCCACCCCCGACTGCTTCCGTCCACTCCAGTCTTCCCTCTCCTCCTCCCTCCCTTCGATCTCTTTTTTCATTTTTAATTAACTTCTTTTGTAACTTGGAAGCGACTCCCCCGCCCCTCCTTCAGCATGCCTCTTGCACTCCCACACTCCCTCTGTCTTTCTCACAAACACACACTCATTTGTGTGCGACTTCGGCACACACACAAGCGCACATGTAAATGAAGGTTAAACATGCTATTTACATATCAATTACAGGCAGACACCGAATCAATGATTAATGCAGCCTCAGATTAGTGCAGCGCCCGCTAGCTTAACCGCTTTCTGCTGGTGTTAAATTGCTGTGTCCACCGAGTTAAAGATTTCATACGTTTGATTAAAATTTGAAGGGTTTTTATTTAAAGGAAATTGATTTTGATTACCTTCAGTCCCTGAATCATTGATTTGTGTCAGGTTGTATTTGTGGCTAAATGCTGAGCTTAGCTGCTATCTGTTTAAAAGCTGAAATGTCAGATGTCGACAAGAGCTCATAAAATTGTCTAAAAGTTAAATTAAGTCTGATTAGTGGTCTTCCACTGACTGAATCTAGAGGGATCACTTTTTTTTAATCAAATTGTGGTCATTTAAGGACAGACTGACAGCTTAATTGCTCTTTACTTTAAAAAACAAACCAATAAACACACATTTGACAAAGAAATATTCTGCTAACTACGTAATGTCAGATAATATTTTTGATAAACTGTCTGAAAGCTCATAAAGGTAAAATATACTGAACCAATAAGATGAGTCACACAGGCCTAGAGACTGGTGACCCCGTGTTAACCAAAGGCCACTAAGGAAAAATGTTTATCTTTGTATGCCTTTTAAAATGTGTTGGTTTCTAACTTTTGCTTTGAAGGTAAATATTCGCTTTAACTCGGTGTCTAAACGATGGGCAACCATCTGATGGCAACCAAAGCAACCATTAGGAAACAGACGGCTGCCCCTCCCTGAGCCTGGTTCTGCCCCAGTTTTCTTCCTCTTAAAAGGGAGTTTTTCCTTCCCACAGTCGCCAAGTGCTTGCTCATAAGTGGTCGTTTTGAAGTTTTTGGTGCAGCGCCCTTTCTGCGCCCAGTTTCACAGAGTGAACCTCCAGCACCCTCTTGCCAAATGATCAGGGAATATACCTTTTTCCATAGTGACTGGAGCTTGCCAGGGACTGCCATGTTTTGATAATGAATTTTACTTGTTAACGTAAGCTCCAAAAGTTTGGAGTGATGGCTGGATTATTTTTAAATTAATGCCAGCTAACCTAAGTTTTTCTATTTCTGCTTGGAACATACATTTTATTTACTGAAACCTTGATACACTTTTGTGTTTGAGCTTGTATTTGTTTTAGAGTAAAGAACGATTTTTTAAATTTTACATTTATTTTTTAAATTACAGCTAGTTTACCTGCAGTGGAAACAGAATGAAATGTGGAAATATTAAGTTTAATTAAACTTTCACATTAAACATTCTTAAACTGAAACTGTTCAGCTCAATAGATGGATTTTTAACTGAGTCCAGTAATTAACTCCATTACTGACTGTGGTCTGGACTGGCACCAAGCATACTAGCATAACGTCTACCTGCAACATTACAGATGAGATGAAAGAGTCGAGTCGTATTTAAAAGGCAGTCTAGTTAAAACAGGAAACAGCCAGCTAGTTATAGGGGCAAAGAAGTGGTCGGAGTGGACCATTTCGACTTGTAAATGCGCTACAAAACCATAATTGTACACTAAACTGGCCGCCATCATAATTAAAACCGAGTTAATGAATGAACAGTATTGGTCTTTATGCATGACTGCTCTATATTTCACTAGTCTTTCATGTTACAGTATGTGGTTTTATTGGTCTCACTGTGCTTTTATGTCAGGTTGCAGTATGTGATTTTACTGGCTTTAAGCTGCAGTTTAATTCCACTTTATTGCATTCCTGCAGGCTATTCACGTGTTTGTTTGGCTGACTTTGATTTCAGACAGGCATTTTAAAAGTAACTCTATTCATGTTTTATGTCATTGTTTTTATTCATGGGCTTTTGTGTGGATGCTTTTTTAAATCATCCTGCCAGGGGCTGCAGATTGATGGCAAACTGGCACTTGTTTTAATTAATGTGCATTGTCCCTTTTCAAACCAAATTAATAGTATATTTACATTGTCTGACAATGAGTAAGGGGATGTCAGCAAAGTCTAAAGTACAATATACATTTGTGTCCTCTTTAATTATTAACTTCACAGCATTATTTTATTAAAAGTAAGTGCAATCTGAACTAAACGGCCATTCAAAAAGAAACGATGTAGCAGTCTTTGTAAAGAGCAGCAAAATATAAATAAAAAAAGTTTAACATGGAGACAGAAATGGACACAAAAACAACTTTTCCAGGAAAATCTCATGACAAACCTCCTTTCATCCACCGTGTGTCTATTTTGCGCTACCTGTCCCTTTTCCCCCACTTTGCTGCAGTGATTTATTGGTGACACCAATATGTCAAACATCCAAGCAGCAGGTAAAAGAGACGGTGGAAAAAAATGGATATGAGAGAAAACAGACAGAAAAAATTAAGAGAAACAGAGTCTGAAAGACATAAAGATGTTGTACAAGTCCAGTTGCTCTGACACAAGCATGAACACACACAAACACACACACACACACACACAGCGCTGAGTCTTTTTCTGACAGCGAAGCATGTATTGTTGCATTGTTTTCTTTGAGTAGAAAATTACAGTGGACCGGATCGCTTCAATGACAAGCTATCAAAACGACAGCATGTGTGCCTGCACACGCACACACACACGCAGCATGTGATAAGCAATCACATACACAGATAAATTAACATAGAAACACACATGTACCGTGTGTGTGTGTGTGTGTGTGTGTGTAAATGACAAGCTCATAGCTGGAGGGGGGGTGGGGGACAATGTTTTCACATGGACTCTCTCCCCGCAGGTGAAGCTGTGAACTGAGGAAACAACAGCCTTTTAGTGTTAAAAATTAATGAGTTATTATTTTTTTATTTATTTATTTAAAGATTTATGCTAATGTGCAGGTGCTGCAAGTTTAACAAGCCAATATATGAAGCCTGTTTGAAGATGCGGCCCCTAATTGCGATTGGGGATTTGCTACAAAGATCCCAAAAAGTACATGAAGCAGTGGCACTGAAACTGTAGCACAGAATGGAAGATTCTCCCATAACAAGCATTGCTGCTTTACAGCACACACTGTAAATAGAGGGGCTAAAATCTGTGTGAATAACTACAAGAAAACCTGTGGGCAGGAAGTAGCAGTCTTTAATGGGAAAGTTGTTATTTTAGCATAAAAACAAGCACCAGAACTTGGAGCTTATTCCCGAAATCAGTATAACCAGCATTTTTTGCACTTTTAAGTAATTGTGTAGAGTTATAGTCAATATTTACATGTTATATAACATATGTTATATGTATAATATATCGCCCACATAGAAAAAGGAAAGCGATACGCTGTGTTAGTCCCTAAAGTCTTTCCCTTCCTCGATTGGCATCCCAAACATACCATTTCCTACTAAAGATGAAAATCCAAAACACCTTTAAAACATGCCATTTAAATTCTTAAAGATTTGGTTATTTCTTCCAGCAGCTGAGCACTGCAGATTTTAATCAAACTGAAGGAAATAGCACATTTGTGGGAGGCTGCACTATATGAACAAAAGTACTGGACCACCTACACATTACACCTACAGGAGCTGTCGTGCCATGAAGCTCCCGGCGCACAGATCTTTTGCTGATGTTAATGCCAGAGGACGTTTGGAGCTCTGTGGTTATTGAGTCAGCAGGCGTTGGTGACTTTTACACACTGTAACTTTTCCTTGTCTGACGCTTCATGGCCGAGTTGCTTCGGTTCCTAAACACTTACGCTTTACAATAAACAACTTTCAGTGCATCCTGGAATATCTCGGAGGGAAGAAATTTCATAAACTGAGTTGTTGCAACTGTGGCGTCCTGTTACAGTTCCAAACTCGTGTTCAGTGAGCTCTTAGAACGACCCACTGAAAACAGCTGAATTCAAAGATTAAAAGTTGCAGCTCAATACCTTTGTTCATATCGCATATTGCTCCAGCTGCAGATCAATATGAATTTGATGCTGTAGTGAGCATTTGGAGCAGCAGAACAGTAAAAGTGGGGCTGATCTAAAGTAAAATGCAAAACCTAAGTCCATTAATAGTTTTTGGACAGCAGCTTGAAAAAGCTTTATGGAACAGAGGATTAAGATACAGAATCAATGCCTGGATACATATTTACCGACAATAAGAAACTAACATGAAACAATCACCTAAGGAGAATAAAAACATGATTCTTTTTTAATGTCTGTGTCACGTCAGCTGCATTTAGTCCTGCAACTTAACACATTAATGACTAAACATCACTGATTATATGAGCAGTTTCCTTATGTTTTACATCCTCTGACACACTCGCTGACTTAAAGAGGAAAAACTTTGACTAACGGAGAAAGTATTGCAGTCTAAATCCTCACATATTAGATGTCAAACTTCAGGTACAGACTTCATCCCTCCATGAGACGAGAGGAAAAAATATATAATTTACATGACTAAGTTGTCAAATTCCAAACTTTATTTGGTGAACACCGCTTGTTGTAACATCATTTTCTTGTCCAGAATCTCTTTATTATATGTAAACAAAAGAAGAAACGGCAGGAGTTTGGGAAGTTGGCACTCAACTGAAGCGCTAACGTGTTTGTTTGCTCACACACACACACACACACACACACACACACACACACCGGTAGAATGATGAGAACTTCTTCCTCCATAAACGTCTCAGTCAGTTTAACCACTGTTATTATTCTAATCATGATGACATGTTTTTAAATGGATTATTATACGTTTTCATTAATAACACGCTGTCTGGGAAGGATTTTTGACGCGCGGGGAGGTGGTGGTGGTGGTGAAGCGCACACACACACACACACACACACACACACACACACACACACACAAACACACACGCACCCACACATACACACACAAACAACACAACACACACACGCAGACACACGCACACACACATACACACACTTTCT
>VUQK01025934.1:5182-15374 GCA_015106715.1 Bujurquina vittata
GCACCATTTTAATTTTAGGGTCCACCACCTTCCCCAGTTTTTTTCATATGTCCAATATTAGCCTTTATTTACTACCCCCCCCCCCCCCAAAAAAAAATATAAAAAATAAAATTATATCTTTAAGGTCGCGTGTGGGCGCTCATTTTGTTCAGTTATTATTTAAAACAAATACAAATAATTTTATAGTTGTCTCTGCTTCCGGTACTTCAAAGCAATCCAACCCTATATTGGTGTCCGTCTTGAAACACAAATGAGCGGAACCGTTTGTGAGCAGTTTAGTTACATTTTCAGCCTGCAGTCTAACAAGAAAAGTGACTGCAAAAAACAAAGTAATAATCACTTATACGCAACCAAAATAATCATCATCCCAGGTTCTCTGCCGAGATTGTGGGATGGCCTTGCCTGAGGAGCTCAGGTTACGACCAGAAACAGAAGAGCTGAAATATACTTTGGTGCAAGCGCAGATAACAGCAAAAAAGCACTTTACAAAATGTTTTCACAGATGACCAAAAGCAGAATAATAAATTCATCAGAAAGCTAGAACGGGCGCTAGATAAAATGAAGGAAAACATGCCAAAGGCAGTGGAAAACATAATTTCCGACTGTTATATATAAAAAAATACAACTCAGAGAAATAACACAACAAAACTACTGAAGTACATGTTTCAGATTTTACTAGTTATTTGAGTGTTGATGGAGAAGTATGGAGAAGCCAGATATAATACAGTAAGTAGCTCCAAACCAAATAAAATACAATAAAGTAAAAATAAGAATGAAGCATAAGTATGAAGCAGCTTTAAGTAAAATGTCTCATTCACAATAAGAAAACTAAACTTACTAAATGTAACAAACTAAATGTAGTAAAGTCATGTCCATCAGTGTTATTGATCTTATTTGGTGTGAATATTTAAATTATTATTTTTTACCCAGGCTGCTGTTTGGAGAGAGGCCCTTCTGGTGGATTGGAAATTCGGGTCTTTTTGTTAACAAGCCACCAAATATTCGCCAGTTTTCATCCACATGTGAAACCGGCCCAGGTGAGAAGTTTTCACAGGAAAATAAACCGTGTAGGCGAGGTCCTTAATTCACCAAATAGTCAGATCTCCAAAGTTGGTATGTGTCTCTCAGGCAGTCCATCAGGACATGCAATGGTGACGGCAGCAGTCTGGTGGGTTGTCGTGTCCTCGCTGGGGTCCTTTCTGTACTCCCGTACTCACAGGTATGTGTCTTTTTTAAACTAATTGCAGTACATTATCCTCCTTTGGCTTTTAAAATGCACTAAAACTGCAGCTCATTGGAACTATTTTGAAACAAATCTCTCTTTTTCTGTACCTGGAGCGTGGTGTTAGCAGCTGCTCCATACCTCGTCTATGTGGCGATGCTGGTTGCAGTTGGAATCTCCAGGGTTTTTATCCTTGCACATTTTCCTCATCAGGTCGTCGCTGGCTCCATTACAGGTATGAACGCAGCATTTTGCACAACTTATGTTTCTGAAAAGGTTGGGACCCAGGTAAAAACCGAATGCAGTGTAGTTAGAAATCATGCAAAGTTAATATTGTCCCGTATTGGCAGGGGCGTGTTTGCCACTGTGTTGTACACATTTTGTTTTAGCTGCACTCAGTAAGCATGTGAGAGCTCAGCAGACAGCTCCCGTAGTTTTAACAATAAAAAGTTCTCCCATTTTTTGTTTGATGTAGGACTGCAGCTGCTCAATAATACAGGTTTCCTTTCATAATACACTAAATGGTACATCTCCCCACTGACAATCCGGACGGTCCCTCAGTCGGTTAGTCTAGAGGAATTCTGCGAGTCCCAAAAAGAATTTCAGAATTGGATTTGCCAGTTTTCCCACTTGTGAAGCTTAAGCTGATGAAATGTTCTCGTCAGGTTTAATTGTGGGGATTGTGCTGAGCTGCAGAGTACCTGAAGGTCGCCCCCTGCTGTTCTTCTTTAGCTTCAGCTTTGTGTTGCTGTTCGGTGCTCTGACGCTCCATGCTGGATTAAAGCACCTGGAAATCGACCTCTCCTGGTGAGTTACGCTATTACATTAATTTTTAATCAGTGGGTCAGTTCAGTGTGTTTTGCGATGATATGAATGGGTTTCCTGCATTGACTGATCCAGATTTTCATCCATTCAACAGGTCCATTGCATTGGCTAAGAAGTGGTGCAGCCGTGAAGAATGGATTCGTTTGGACACAGCCCCATTCTCCTCCCTGACTCGAGACTGTGGGGCCTTATTGGGTTTGGGGCTGGCCCAGTACTGGAAGCCTGGTGGATGGTCGCTGCCCTGGGCTCCGAGAGCTTTGTCTCTGGCTGTATCATCCATGGGACTTTACCACGTGAATCGTTTACCACTCCCAGTCCGACCGCAGGAGCTTTTCTACGGCCTGTTCTTTGTAAAATTTGTCCTAGTGCCTCTGATTGTCATGGTACTAGTGCCTGGGCTGGTGCACCTATTCACACGCAAAAAAAAGAAAGACTAGTCAAGTTGAAAAACCTCCCAGAACCAGAGGTCCCTTCTGAGTTTCTATAAATACCTTAAATATTTAATGTTTCAGTTGTTACTCCAAGTTCAATTTTCATGTCTTAAAATTCAGTTGGTGGTTTTCTTCCCCTTCCCTTTGAGTTTATGGTCGTCAAGTAAATGTATTGAGACATTTTGATGTACTGTATATTCCAGTGAATGTATTGTAATCTAAGTGTTGTAAATAGCGCAGTATTTTTGCTAACTAGCAACTAAAGAATTTAGACGTGGGAAAAGTGCAACTTTCTGTGCCATCTGGATTTTTGGGAGTCTGTTATTGAGGTTTTAAACCTCACATTTGTAGCCGGGTGTGAACATTGTCCAGATGTTTGTTGCTCCGTTTTGTGTTATTGTTTTGTGACCAAAGTCATCCAAAAATATGAAAATTATATTTCCGTTTGCATACAAATTAGTAAAAAATAAATGACTGACATGCAGGGCGTGTTTCAGTTGGTAACCATTTATAAATATGTTCTTTTTTTTCTCCAGTACATGTGTTCGACTGTACAGATTACAATCAGTTATCATGAGATAAAAACACATTCTTTTTTATTGTTTTTAATTAAACTTTATCACAGCGATCTGAAAGCTCACATTTACAGACAAGAGAACTCTGCTCAGCAAGCAAATACGTTAAAATAAAAAGAACCTTTTTGTCTGGTGTGATTGAAAGAAAATGATAAGTTCGGCGACAGCAGTCTCCTTATCTTGATCCGAACTTGGTATCGCGCACACACACACCGGGGACACTGCTATACATGTTTCTGCTTGAGGTCATGGAAAGAATAGAACATGCATCAGACTATTTACAGCAAACTAATATACACAGTTTGAAACCATACACCCTCAAATATCCTCAAATTAAAAATTCTTGTTTAAATTAAGTATAATACAGTTTATACCTTCATTTCTGTAAAGATAAGTAGGGCTTCTCTCCAGTAGCAGGTGAAACTGAGGACAAATACGTGACAGTCTAACCGTCTCCATTTATTCTTTATCAGACATCCCAAATAAAATGTTACCCACAAATAGTCCATAACCATTCCCACATATATAAATTGCTTGAATATTTTCATCACTCCTCATCTCGATGACTCAAACTCTACATTTCATATCTCCCGGATACTCAGTCTCTCTTTTGTTGTTGCTGCAGTAGATTTGACTTATTTTCAACATGTGCACCAGTGGACATGGAGTCAAAACCAGTGATTTAAAGTTAGAGGAACATATTTTTATGAGGTGGAGTAGTTAAATATGATCTGCCTGTCAAAACAGACTTGCTTATCTAACAAACCCAAGCTGCACCGAGTGCAATATCTGAGCCAATGCATACTACTTGTGCTAGAAAGTCTATATATCTTCCCAGATTCTGAACATTGTCATTCACCACTGTGATGCAAATCATATAATAATTGTCTGTCATAGTGTGGTTAGCACTGATCAGAGGTCTGACTGATCACACGCCCACTTTCACGTGTTCCTAAAGCAACAAGCGTAACAACAAAATAAGTAAAATACATAAAGTGCACTCTTAGTTAAGACCTTGCCAGGCATGTTTAGTGCAGAAATGGCTGAGTAAAAATGCATTATGATCAAAGAGAAATGATAAAAACAATGCAGAAGAAAGGGAGAGGTTGGTATGCATTTGCTTGCTTTTGGTCACTGAGCATTTTCCACCATCACCTGCACGAAGGAGGGACAGAGGCGAACTTTGACCCCCAGTTTTTGCACCAGTTGATAAAAGCGCCGCTCACACCGACCAGCATGACTAACAGACAAATGAATCAATACTCCTGAACTACTAACTGCTTACTGAGAGAATAATCTGTCAAAAAGGCTGAAGGCCTTCACTGCTTGTTAATGGGGTTTCAGTCAAAATCATTTTCTATTTCCTGGCAGGCAATAAATCTGTAATTACTGTGATAATTGTGATTGGTATTATAATGCAAGAGAGACAAATACTTGTCTCCAGTGTTTGTTGTCTCTGTAAACTCCTGAAGATCTTTTGGTTTGCTGGTGGAAAAAAATACATGTGAAGATGTTGCAGGTGAAGTGGGAACTATTTTCTAATTAATCTGCATTTTCTTGCATTATAACAAAATCCAGCAGTCAGAGTCTGCCCGTGTCCCTCGTTCCTCGCGCCGCTCAGTTTTCCACATCCATGACGTGCAGTGTGACACGGAGGCGGGGTTAACAGAATAAAAGTCAAAATGCAAACTATGTTTTGTTTTCTTTTATGTACAATATATAACTTAATTATAAATATTGTCATTTTTCTCTAAGTACTGAGTTGTTGAGCCATTTGTATTTTCTGAGCAATGTACAGTATTGAACATATAATATTGTATTACATAGAATAGAGCCTACTAGCAACCTTGGTTAAGAGCACACTTTGAAAGAACAGAAGATGGATACAGAGTCCACGAGTCGAGTCCGATGAGTAGTACTTTCACTCTTAAGAGTCCCACCTGATGTGGTCACATGTGGGGACAATGTGCCACGCTGGAAGTGCACTGGTCTCTGATGTAGATCAGAACTCACGACCCTCCTGTTTTCCTACCTGTGTGCAGATTATGATATTGAAAGAATCACTTCTCACTGTTTATGTTTTTCATATAAGATAATGTCTAATACCCTAAATGAGTGTGTGTGTGTGTGGTTTTCTGTCTCTCGTGAATTCTTTGAGATGAGTTCGTCCATGACACATACACCCGTCACATCTTCTGTCGAGCTAAATATTTTTCCTCTCAGTTCCACTAACAAGCCGAGTCCAACCATCCAATCACAGACAGGCCATCACACATTCGACTCCACAAATGGTCTCTTTGGTTTGATGGGGGAAGTGGGGCCTTGGGTCCGGGAGTCACGTGACAGCTGCCGGTACATGTTGTCCTGGTAGGCCTGTGCCACTGGTAGAGTCCTCGCCACCTTCACATCTGGGTAGGTGGGCACCTGGCTGACCCGCTCCAGGATGTCTCCACTGCCACGGGAACCGTTGGCCAGCTTGCCTAGAGAGGGGGGCTGAGTCTGGGAGTAGTAATCCTCTTCCAACAGGTGTCCATTTTGGGCGTTGTTGGTCTTGTTGTAGTAGGCAATATTGCCCAGTGAGGTGGGGGGACTGTAGGTGGAGCCCTGTTGGACCAGCTGGCCGGGCGAGGTGGGACTGATGGCAGAGTCCATCGACGTCATGGCCCTGGACCGCGAGGGTTGATGCAGGTACTGCTGAGTCCGAGCCGTCTTGTCTATGATTCCCATAAAAGGCGTATTGCGGGAGCGAGTGGTCTCTCCCTGATACAGTCCGCCGCCTCCCTGGGAGGGAGAGATGGGAGAGATGTCGTCACAGGTGCGTTCATATGTGGCTTGCAAGGGGATCTCCATCTGCTGAATGGAAGAGGAAGGCCTGAAACCCGGAGCTAAATTCGAGGTGGATCCAGTCGAGATGTTGTTGCTGGAAGGTGAGAATCGAAGGCCTACGCTCTGAGAATGGATGAGAGGCCTAGGAGTGGGCACGTGCTGCTTCATTTCAGTAGTATTGGCACTCACGGGGCGTCTCACCATATGGGGGATCTCAGGAGAGCCCAGCTGGCAGGGGGGCATGGCATTGGCACGCTCGAGCACATGTTCAGAGACTGGGTAGTAGGCAGCTGACTGGCTGCGGCTTATTTGAGGTGTCTGGCTGTAACGCATGCCCCCTGGGCCCCCACTGCTGGCGCGGTAGGCAGAGGAGGGGCGCTGGGGTAGCTCATCCTTCAACAGGCTCGACTCCATAACCCCTCCTCGGCCGCCGTGCTGACAGAGGGCCCCAGAACTGAGGCTGGCCTGGACTTGGGACATTGACCGTCCATCCAGGGAGGGCTGGTAGACCAAGCGGCTCTCCACATCCATTGAACCCCCTTGATAGCGACCACCCATGGAGTGGCCCATCTGGCTACCATAACTACTATTTCCCATCACATTGCTGGGCTGGTTTGTGCGGACTATTTGGGCTATAGAAGGCTGCAGACGAAGGCCTTGGGCTTGGTGGTGCTGGGAGGATAAAGAGGGTTGCGAACTCAGCTGGAATGAACGCTGGCTGCTCATCTTGGAGAGGGGAGATTTGGGTCGGCCAGGGAGCTGCTCTGTCTGATAGCGCACAGGTGATCCAGACTGGGACCTGTACAGACAAACACTTTCTAACGGTGGACTGGCTCTATACTGAGCAGCCCGACGTAAAGGGGAAGGTGGTGGGCTCTGGTGATCCATCCCCTGACCCCCGGTACCCATAGGAGGTGGGCTGAAACGGTAGGATGGCTGGTGCACTGGAGAGGTGTGAGGTGGACTGTGTCGGTAATGGGAGTTTTGATGTGTTGGGGAGAGGGAGGGCGAAGTGGGCTGGTAGGAGCCCCGAGTTGGGGAAGACATGGAGGAGGAGGTGGGGTGGTATTCATAGGGCTGGCCCAATGGTGAGCCTCCAGCTAAGTAAATCTGATCTGGATGTGTGGGGGAGAGGGGTGGACTCTGAATGATGGGAAGGCTGGAAGGATTGGTGAGAGACTCAGGTGGGGGCAGACCCATCGACATGGCTTCCAACTCCTGCTCCAAGTAGTCCTCATCCTCAAACAAGTCCTGAACGGGCTCCATGTCCTCCAGACGGGGCTCTGGTGGAGGGGGAAGAGGCATGGAAAGAGACAGGGACTCCTCCTCTTCTGGGGGAGGCGTAGGAGGGGGCGAGGGTGGAGGCTCCAGTTCCAGGTCCTGCTGCTGGTGCTCCTCCTGGTTAAGTTGGTGGCATTCCTCTTCAACCCTCTGGAGCAGCCGCTGGATTTCTCTGTTATTGGGGCACTGCTTTATGGCTTCATTCAGGTCCTCTAAGGCTTCAGGAAATTGTCTATAAAATAGAAGAAGAAAAAAACTCTATGGAGGCACATACATGATAAAAATCTGGGAGAAGAATGTAGCTACAGAGATTATTTTAAGAGGCGGATGAGTGAGAAAGGATGGGATTAAAGCATTTCCTTGATCCATGGAAGGATAAAAGTACCTGCTGCTCCGCTTGGCGCGTGCCCTGGCATAATATGCTTCATATGATTTTGGTTTCAGTTCGAGCGCCTTAGTAGCAAATTCCTCAGCCATCCCAAAGTCCTAGACAGATTAAACACAGGAGAACACTACTGAGCAGCACAGAAAATAACATGTGGCCAATCGCATTATTAAGCATTAATAGTTTTAGTAACACTGTTCACATTTAGCATGTTTCACAAGTCACTTTTGCTTTTTTTCTGCTGACTTACGTTCATTTTCCTCCGACATCGGGACAGGTTGAGGAAGAGCGATACTTTGAGTTCCCTGAATGTCTTAAGGTCCTCGCTGAAGCCTTCGCGTGGAAACTTTTTGAGAGCGTACTGATAACGTTGCGCAGCCTCCTTCACCTTCCCTTTCTGTTGGACAAATACAGAAAGATAAATCTGCTTTGTCCTCTCAGTGCAGTGAAATAAAACGCTAATATCAAGACGGCATTAAAAAAGACCAATATCTGTTTTGAGACTGAGCTCATTTGCAGAGGCGGGGAGGCTCCAATCGAGGGTCGTACAGGAGGAGGTGAAGCCTATCCTAGCTATCCTGGGGAGAGAGCGCACCTCACATTCACACCCACAGCCAATTTAGAATCACCAATTAACCTACCGAGCGCATCTTTGGACTGCGGGAAAGAAATTAAAGTGCAAACTCCACACACAGAGGTCCCAGATTCTCATCATATTGATCAGATGTTTGACGCTCAGTTTTGTGTTATTGCTTTGTGACCAAACTCATCCAAAATATGAAAATTACATTTCTGTTATACACAAATCAGTACAAATAACTGACATTCAGGATGTGTGGGCTAACCACTGAGCCACCGTGCTGCCCAAAAATCCAAATTCCAAAACGTCCTGCAACACTATTTACTCATCTAGACTGCTTTGTTGGGAGTTGCCTTTTTTGGAGAATATACAGAGGGATTAAATCATGTGAAAAACTTTCCAGGAATCATAATTCACCCAGGAGCAGCCTCTTTCTGCAGAGAGACGTTGCTGCTGAGTCTTACTTTTGGTGTTTTTGGCACTTTGAACGCCACAAATTTGAAAATTCCATTTAAGAGCATGTAAACATCTTTACAGCCAACATCCATCACAGTGTTTGTTTGTGAACTCCTCCTGCACAATCAGGAGGCGAGGAAACAATCTTTATCTAGATCAGAAACTGTATTATGAGGTCATCATGTTGCCTATCATCTACCTAACAGGGCACTAAAAATACCCACGTGTGGCATTTATGCACACATTAAAGCATTTGGTGATTTTAATCTCCCAACAATAACATCATTTATATCCACAAAACTGATGCATGATATATTATCACATCATAATGTTACCTAGCAACCACCTGACAACAGGATAAATTTACCCATTTGTAGGGTTTATGCACCTATGGTTTAATTTCTCAACCATTACATTTATATCCACAAAGCTTTCATTATGCATTATAATATATAATGTTGCATAGAAACTGCCTAATGCCGGAATACAAATCACAGACCAAACAATGCTGTTGGGCATGTACTAGTCTCCAAAATTTGGCAATCTGCACCAAAATAATCCAAATGGATAAATAGCAAAATGTCTAAATTGGCCATTTAAATGTGTTTTCAAAGAGAGAGCACAGAGTTGTTGTTTTAAGAATGTATTTGGCTTGAGGATAAAACAGTTGTGCCATAACTCTTCGACGAGTGTTTAAAATGTTACCAAAAAGGCATCTTTAAACGTGTATATTCATCACTTCTCTTTTCTCCCGGTATGAAATTTGAGCTAGTGCGTGCACAGCGTGTTCTCTGACCTTGTAGAAACTGTCCCCTTCCTCGATGAGTTTGCTGAGTAAGATGATCATGATGTCGGGTTTGGAGGTGGCCATGGCCCACGTGGCTGGACCTGTGTGACAGAGGGGGGAGCAGATGAAAGAAAGACACACAGTAATAAGCAGGGAGGAGGAGTAGGAGGAGGAGGAGAAAGAGAGAAGCGACTGGGAGTCACAGTACACACAATAATAATAACAGGAATGAGGACAACAGCCAAAATGGGGAATGGAAGAAAAAAGACAGGCTGCAGAGGGAAAATTACAGAAAACTGCCCTGATGCCAAAAGAACACTGTGACCACTGTGACGCTGTGCCTGGGTCAAATGCTATTTGCCAATGTGTTTTTTAAAGTGCATATTTGTAGTATAAAAAATGAGCACTGTACATTGTTGTGAAAAGTTGTGCTGTTTTTTTTTAAACTTTTTTTTTTGTTTTACAATTAACAGTATGCAATACCTGCAAATAAGTTTTGGCCCAGGCAAACCTGGTAGAGAGGAAAAGGAAACAAAATCATACTGTCATGACCTACTAAAGACACAGTTTGTGTCTTGTCAAGAAGTGCAGATGTACAGTAATTCACAGATGTGATTAAAAAGCAGGAAAAGCCACTTAAAAAACGAAACAGGGAAAAAAACAACAGGAACAAACTGAGAAATCAAACACAATCGCTTGACTAAAACTGTCTTTGTTGTATCAGCGCAAAAGCAATCCTTGACACATGTGCAAACACCACAGAGATGAAAAGGGGGGGGGGGGGTCTTGCACAAGGAGACACAGGGGCAGTTACAGTAAACAAC
>VUQK01025935.1:9363-19387 GCA_015106715.1 Bujurquina vittata
AATTCCATCGGTTTAGACAAGCTCCCCAACACCATTGGCTTAAATGAATGAATGAATGAATGAATGAATGCTTTATTGATCCCACAATGGGGAAATTACAATTAACAGCACACCCATCCCAAGAAGATAAAACAAAACAAACATGGGGAGATAGATGAACCGTGGCTATGCTGCCCCCCTTCTGGAGGCGCTGTCATTACAAAGACGGAAACAATAGCGAAAACATATAAGGATGTTTTCCCTGGGGGGGGCATAGAGCGTCTATTAACAAAACATTCTGGACAACATTGAGATAAGCAATGACCTCATAATGTGTCTCAGCTAAATGTTATCCACATAAACAGTGCTTCAGTGGCATTTATGTTGTACTTTTGTATATAGCACTTTACACTACAAGCGGCATTCACATTGTCTCATGTATTTTTACAGCCTTTTATTCTATGCACTTAATCCTCCTTTTATCTACAGCCAGTTTAGAATTGCCAGTTATCGTATTTTCCGGACTATAAGTCGGAGGTTTTTTCATAGTTTGGCCGAGGGTGCGTCCTATACTCCGGCAAGAATCTAGAACACCAGGAGGAAAGCACATAAGCACCAGGAGACCAAAGAAAGTCCAAAGCTTCTCGGGTTCTTCTCACAGTGCAGTACAGTGTACTGCAGCAGCCTTCAGTTGCTGTAGACTAAACTGTGCTGACAAGTGGCAAGGTGGTCTAAATAGGTGGGTTGATGTTGGGGGTATCTACCAGCCCATGCCTCAGGCTTCTCAGTTTCAAGTATGTCACATGCACACTGGTGTTTTTATAGCTACGAGGATAATCATTGACAGAATAGATTCCCCGGCCTCTTCCCTAAACCCTAAGCAGGGATTAGACTTGGTTATGGACACTGACAGCTGCAGACACCACAGATGAGTAGTCATTCCTGTTACACTTCTTTGAAGTCTGTTTCAATTTCACCTGCAGAGTACATGCATATTTTCATTATCATATAGTATGTCTTAGTGGAAGCATCAAAACAATTTGCAGGCATGTTAATGTCCATATAGAGCATCATGCTCAATGTCTGATGACAGATTTTATGTAATTAGATGTCACTCTGACTTTAGATATTTAGTTGACTAAAAGGTCTGGTCATTAGACATCTAAGCCTAAGCATTACTCTAATACTAAAATATATCTAGTTCTAATCTTAAAGTTACAAGATATAAAATGTTCACCGCTAGATGTCAGTACTGTAGATTGCAGTCAAGAGATCAAAAACATTTAGACTGTACTCCTTAATGGCCACAGCCAGCTCACTGGTCAGGCACCTTAAGACCTGATTGTGCCACCAGGTATATCTGGCTTGTGTTAGGCTGGTCTTACATCCTACCAGGATATGCTTAAGTGTTCCTGGTCCTGAACACAAGACATAGGTAGGATCTTCCCTTTAAATCATAGATTTAAGTTGGCAGGACAGGGCAGAACATCATATGTAGCTCTGATGGTAAAGTTCAGCAGGTTGGACTCCGTGCTCCATATGTCTGTCCACGTGATCTTCCTCCTCTTTACTGTGTTCCATCTCATCCATCTTCCCTGCTTGGCTTGTGATATGGCCGTAGCATACCTAGCTGCCTCCTCCACCACCAAGAGTCTGTGTTTGGTTGCAGTTGCCTTATGCCAGGCAGGTCTCATTACTGCCAGGATAAATCTCCCTCTACCCTCTTGGATGTGACCTGTTATATCGCAGTGCTGGAAAGCTGATTTTGCATGTGCCATTGAAGTTGCTGAGGTCCACTTTCTCCCTGTGAAAAGGGTTGGAGAGACCCTTCTTACCACTGGATCCCAAGACTATATGATGGTGAAACACAGATATTAATATTCATAATATTCCATAACTTTTAATAGTGTTTAATTTTGTGAAAGTGTGTATAATGACAAAATCAAGGGAACTGAAGAAAAAGCATTTACATTTTACACCCTTTATATTTTAGTCGACTGAATCGACTGTACATTTAGTTGACTAAATTCTTACTCTAATTAGTCAACTAAAACTAGACTAAAATTAAAATTATTCAGATGACTATATTATGACTAAAACTAAATTTTATTTTCATCAAAAGAAAGAGCCATGCTGCTCTTACCAGCTTCCAGAAGTATTTCAGGATGCCTGGGATGTTCTTATGCAGCTTGTATGGAATACCATTGGGCCCTGGGGCTAATGCTGCTCTAGCCAGTTTAACTGTGTTGATCACCTCGCTCCACGTGGGGGGACTTGTGTCCATCTTGACCATGAGTACGTAAATAGGTGGCATGTCATGTGGAATTACTGCTTCTATATGCCTCTGATTGTCAGAGTAGGCGTTCCTCAAGTACTCTTCCAGTTCCCTTACTGGTACCTTGAGGCTGCTGTTCTTACCCTTGTCAGAAAGGTTCTTGATGAACTTGTATGGGTCCCTATACAAGCCAATCCTTGCTCGCTCCTTCTTCTTATGTAACTTTCTCAGATGTTCGACCCTGCATAGTTTTCAAGTTGTTTCAGATCTGCCTGTAGTGCCTCCAGACCTTTCTTTTCGTTTTCTGTAGCTTTCTTCCATTATTTCTTTAGTTGTCATCTCTGCTTCACCAGCTTCTCTAGTTCCTGCCCTCTTCTGGAGTGATGGCTCTTTCCTCAGTGTGTGGTTCTTGAGTTTGATCCCATATCTCTCAGCCCCATAGCTGTAGATAACATCTCCTATCTTATCCTGCTTTTTTTTTTTTTCACTGTCCCCTTCTGTTTTTCGAGAAAACCGAGTAGATTTCTTCTGGCTGGGCCATCCTATTTGTGGCTTTCAGCCAACCACAGCCACCTCTCTGCTGCTGGCTGTGGTTGGCTAGACTCTGGGCTCTTGGTGGTTGGCAGAGCGGTGCTGGGTTCACTTTGGATGAGGTGCTGATGCCATATGGACGGTGGGGGTTATCCTGGCACTGGGTTTCACTCGACTGATTTGGCCAACCTCGTAAGAGGTATCAGTCAATGAGAGGTCCCTTACCTACCTCCTCCAAGCACTTTTTCCTGCCCTGATGAATCTTCAAGCCCTTCTCTGATGTTACCTTTAACCATCCACAGATGCCGTGTTAGAGTCTGCATATAGCAAGTATGGCTGCTCTGTCAATTTATATGCTGGATTTCTGTCTTATCATCACTTCCATCCCAGGGTCCGTTACCATGTGGTCTACCTTTGAGTCATCTTGCACCCCCGCTCTCACACACTCAGGGGGTGTACTTCTTCAAGTTTTCGTAGCAATGACTAGATGGAGCCATTAGGACATTCAAGCTTAATGTTAGCTGGCAAAATGTTAGCTTATAACCAGCTGTTGTTGTTGTTTAGCTGGCTTTTGTCAGCTGTCTGGAGATGGGAGGGTTGCACGTATAATCTGCTGACAATAATGAGACAGGATAAAACTGGTGAGATCTTGATTTGCATTTGTTTGAATCACAGAAACCTCCTGTACAATTGAAAGCCTGGCCCAGACATTTTTTTTTTGGGGGGGGGGGGCACTGCCACAGAAAGTCCACATGGCACGTGGCAATATTACATGCCAGTAACTGTCGAAAAACAGTTTTCATGCAGTGTATGGAAAATGTGATTAATTGCACATGAGATGTCCTTCCCAGCCACTATATCCAAATATCAATTGGCCTTCGGGGATGAATAAAGTTTTCTGAATCTGAATATGGTGGGGGGAACATGGTGGCTTCCACAAATCGGCACTCGAGCCTATGTATTTTTAAAGGATTAATTATAAGTTTAAGAGAATGCATCAGTTTGTTGGAAGATGTAATTGCACAGTAATCTATGTATATTTATGACTACAATACTCTTTTTGTTCTATTAAATGACCTAAAAAAAGTTCACTGTATCTTTATAACCCTCAAACCAAGCCTGAATCCTCACACGGTCCCTAAAGTTATGACGTCTGGCCAAAATCACCTCACAATAATAATTTTTAGGCATATTCTCTCCACACAAGCGTAGATATGTTTCCACAGCCTTTCCCGTTTCTGTGATGATCAGTGAACCATCTCAGTTGGAACACCAGGCTACCACAGGACTAGTTAAAACTTGCACTTTTTCCAAATAGCTTTAGCATTTGTATGTTTTCAGGGAATTTCTGAAGAACAGAATTTGATGAGCTGTGGAAATGAGCTGTTGACCTGCAGGTCTTAGACATGCTTTTATTTTCTTGGAATACTTTTATCTATTTCTTATTGTGGGGTAAGTCATGCGAGCATAGTGGCATTTCTTTGTAATGCCATAAGAACTTTAAAAAAAGGCAAAGCTGACTTTGGACCTAGGAGAGAGAGAGAGAGAGAGACCGACAGAGAGAGAGAGAGAGAGAGAGACAGACACAGAGAGAGAGAGACAGACACAGACAGACAGAGCGAGAGACAGAGAGAGAGAGACAGACACAGACAGAGAGAGCGAGAGAGACAGAGAGAGAGGGAGAGACAGACACAGAGAGAGAGACAGACACAGAGAGAGAGAGACACAGAGAGAGAGACAGACACAGAGAGAGAGACAGACACAGAGAGAGAGAGAGAGAGACAGAGAGAGAGAGAGACAGAAAAAGAGAGAGAGAGAACCCAGGCTTGCCAGCAGGGCTATGCACACAGGAGGATGGAGGAGGGAGACAGAGGACAGCAGGGAGTTTCCTTGTTTCTTATTTCCTGCATGAAGAGCAAGCAATATTTACATCAGTAGGAAAGGAGCAAATCATGTTTGACCTTGTTCACACATCAATAAAAGGTCAGCTGTGATTTTTGGGCTCTCTTGCTTGTATATCGTCAGCCTAATAATGGCATAATGACCTAAAATATATTTTGGCATATTTTGAGATACCTGCCGAATTCTACTCTGCTAACAGTGTAGATTCATTTAGACAGACATCTCAATTTTGGCCAAAGTATGACTAAGGCCATTATGCTATTAGGCTAACGATATGAATCTCAATGTATGCAGCACATGCACAGTCCCTCACAGTTAGTGATTAGTCACATGATAGTGGATAAACAGCACTAAATACATAACCACCACAAAAGGCAGGTCTAACACTACTACATCAATGTAATAGAGAAATCACAATAACAAAGCCAAGTCAAATCAGTTTTATTAGTATACCCTATTTTCAAAAGTTGCTGTATCCACGAGGTCGTCATCCCAGCTACCACAAATCCTCTTAACAATAGCTGTAGCAGCAACTCTTGACTTTCAGATCATTAATAACACTTGTTTTGAACTTACATGACTTCTCACTGATGTGTCATTGTCACGTGGAAACATGCTGCATTATCCAAATATAGTGGGTGGAAACCTGAACGGAGCTTTTATGGAGGCAAAGTCCAAAGAATGATTTTATTTCAAGCTTTGAAGACTTGTAATGCATTAAGTAATGCATTTGAACGTAGCCATGTTTCAATTGTTTCATTTACATGTTTATTGGGCTGCCGATTATTTTGAATCTATTGTAGAAACTAAATTCATAACCAAGCAAACTATTAAGTGTGCAGTCCTCTTAAATAAGATTTCCAAGTCTCATTATGACTGAAGTAACAGAGAGGTAAAGCTATTGTTTCCAGTCCGAGAATTTAAAGCCTCTGTCTTGGCAGGCCGTGTTGTTTCATAATGCTCTTTAATGTGGAATGTTTGGCAATCCAGGAGTCATCGATCTGCCGGGCAGGACAAGCAGAGCTTTTGTGTTATAAATCTTCAACAAACACAATGCATCCATAATTGAAATTCACTACAATAAGATCCCACCAGCGCCATAAGTTTTTGGACAATAACACAGTGTTCACTGCAGTGCATTTGAAATGAACAAAAGATATTTAGTGTAGATATTCTGCTCTATATCAGTGGGCTACAATAAAAATATTAATGAATTATATCCATGAGTCATTTTCTTTTTCATGCCTAAGTTATCTCATCAAAATTTGAGAAACTCAAGGGTCTGGTAATTTTTAAATTTGGATTTGGTAACTGTTTATGGTAATTCTCAATATGCGGTCCAAAGAGGTGCTGGCGAAAGTCCAGGAGATCATCACCAGGCTGAAAAACTTATAATAACAGACCAATGAGAGAGATGGCAGAAACTTTAGCCAGGTTACACAAGTTTTCTCGTTTTGGAAGGAGATTGTTCAAACCGTTGACACAAGATGAACTTGGGAAAAATGATTGTATGGAGAACCAGAGAAAAGGGCTCATGATCCATACCTCTTCATCTGTCAGACATGGTGGAGGCAGTGTTATTCCATGGACATGTAAGTGCTTAGAGTGCATTTTAAGCTAAAAAAAAAGAAAAAATAATAATAAAAATTGAATGTTGTTTGATAGTCGCCAGATTCTGACCCAATTGAGCTTGCTTTTCACATTTCAAAGACAACCATTGAAATCAGGAGTAAAGGCTTGGCAGAGCATTGCAAGGAAAGAATCTGTCTTTAGTCATGTCCATGGGTTCCAGACTTGAGTTATTAAACCACTGGCAGTTTTGAAACACTGTTATTGGCTAATTCTTTCTAATACTTTTTGATTGCAACACAGTGGGATGGGGAACTATTTTGAATGACACATCAGTTTTTAATTCCTGAAAGATATAAATATCAAGGGATGTGGCACAAAGGCAACAGTCCAGCTGAGGTTAACCACTTTAAGGAGGGCACGTGGAAAGATCATCTAGAATGTAAATTGTTCTGTTTTAATTTGTTACAGTTATTCATTATTTTGTTGTTATAGCAACTTGTACACAGTCCCATGTTGGTGTAATATACATCATTCCCAAGTGATTATATAGTAGATTACATTTCATGTTCAAGTGTATACGGTTATTCTGTCTACACTTGGTATATAGTAATTCTGTATACCTAAACTCCTGTTAATAATCCCACAGTATAATACACTACAGATGGCAAAAATACTGGAGTGTCCATTACTCACTGGTGAGTGTCTCTTATGCTGGCAGAGGGGAATAACAGAACAAAGGGATGATTTGAATGCAGTCATTGTTATATTCAGCATTTTGTGAGACTGACTGAGTGAATCCACTCTGTCAGCATACTTGTTAAAACATCACACTCCCCTTCTTCTTACAAACTTGGATTGAAGACAGGTGGCAAATGAAACCCTAACCCCCCTAAAACTAAACTGTTTGACTCTTGAGTTTTCTCTGCAGTATTGTTGGGTCTTTACCTGCAGTACAAAGCGCCTTGAGGCGACTGTTTGTTGTGAATTGGCGCTGTTTAAATAAAATTTATTTGATTTGATTTTAAAGACTAAAAATGTACAGGCTGGCGACCTATGTCAGCAACCCGGAAAAGGAGAAGAGGATGGATGGAATATCATTCTCTCAAACGATATTCCCTCAACTGGTGTTTTGGTGATGGTGGGGGAGAGCACTGTCCTACACACTGCTTCAAATCTCTATTAAGTGTTCTTTTGGCTTGCAGAAGGTATAGCATATCATTCACATACTTTTCATCCTTATCAAACCATTTGGTGAGCCCTTGCGCCCGCTGGATGGGTGCATTGTCATCCTGGAATGGAGCCTTCGCATCAGGATAGAAAAAGTAGTCATTTAGAGCAACTTGTTACTGATTTGACGGGCATCACTGGCATGATGGTATAAATTACAATATTAAATCGCATTCCATTAAAGTGTTACTTTATCTTGTGAATCTAAAGACACATTAAGGATTTTTATGAGCTGGTTCTAAAATAAGACAGCAGAGTGCAGTCAGCTGTGCAGGTTCCACACATAAACTTACCACTAGACAGATGCTGGGTTGAATACCACTGATGTACCCATGAGCAGTACACTGTGTTACTGTTTGTTCCAACAAGAGTCTTCTTATTGTTTCAGATATCAGCTACTGATCACATGAGAACTGCGAACAGTCTTACGCAAGCAAGGATCAGAGTGTTTGTGTAACTTTGTTGAGTGCGTGTGAAGTGTTCGTTTTTATATATTTATCTAGCCTGGTGAGTTTGTGGAGGGTTAGACAAACACAAGCACACACACACATCCATGTGTCAGGTGACCAACAATAGCTGCAAATTCCACAACAGGCACATAATTTGACTTTCACACATTGTGTTCGTTTGTGAATTCCCAAATAAAGTCCTGAAGTGATATTTTGCCCGGTTGGGTCTGACCGGATGGAGCTTGGACATAATGAGCTGCAGTCATTTAGTGAGCTGAAACACAAAGTGTAGCTGATTCAGTAAATACACACACAGGCTCAGAGAATGAAAATGAAGAGTAGAAATTCCACCAGAGCTGCTTTAAGGAGACCAGTGGGTTAACAGAGAGGCTATAGCAGTGCACTTAAATGTTGTGGCTGTCAGTTATTTTTAGGTCACACACATCCAGCCTGCTCAGCACGATAGAAACACACACTAGTGCCACCTGCTGACAATATATTTGGTGTGTAGACGGCTGCTGTGAGTGTGTGTATGTGTTTTATTCCATGTAGTGAAGCTGGTCTATCTCTAAGCAAAAAGCTCTTCTCTGTAGGACCACAGAGAGACTGACAATGTTCTTCTCCTTCACCAAACAATCCCTACATATTTAGATATTAGTGGTGAGAACACCAGTGTGGTTTTGACACAGCGCTTTCAGGAAGAAAGACTGCGTCCGAGTCTCTTGCCATCCAATGGAAATCTGGTCCTGTGCTGTAGTATAATGCCTTTTCTGTCTGTGTTTCTGCAGGGTGATTGAATCATCCACTCTGTGCCACGCTCCAGCTGGACTGAGCTGTGTTAGCAGACCAAAGGTAATCAGCATTAAAGCACTTTTATCACCTAAAACCAAATATCGTTAGCCTAATAATATAATGGCCTTATTCATATTTTGGCCAAAATTGAGATATCTATCTATCTACACTGTTAGCAGAGTAGAATTAGGCAGGTATCTCAAAATATGACTTAGGCGATTATGCTATTAGGCTAACGATATGTGTTTATGTGCTGATTGATTGTTGATTGTTTGTTTGCAAGAGTCACTTTACACATTTGGGTATGAAGAAAAAAACAAAAACTGAAAAACGTGAGTTGCTGCAGTAACACTCAACATTTGGTCTCACTGTCATGGACAAGCAGCAGAGCACCATCTATAACATACACAGCTCTGCTGCCACAACAACAGACAGGAAATCTTTCATACCACATGCTGTCACTCTCTAATACAGTATATCTGTCTGGCAGAGAAAATGATGGTCTATAGTGTGGTGGTTTACGCATTTGCCCCAGTTTGACTCTGGCAGGAGATACAAATCCCTTGGGGGTTACGTCAGGAAGGGCATATGGTGTAAAAAACTGCCAGATCAAACATGCGGAGCCATCCACACCTTTCAAACACTACAGTCATTCAAGGTGCTTTACAAATTAAAAACCAAAAAGAAAAGAACAAAAGGGCAAAAAAAATAAATACCAACTGTTGGAGTTATTGTATGAACTTTCATTGTGTGTTATCATATCTTCTATTTGTATGAGTTGTTTCGTGTGTAATCCTGTTGGTTTGGTTTCACTTGGATGGGGACAAGCTTGTGATAATATTAAAGGAGCTTTCGAAGGAATACTGATTATTATCACAGGCTGTCCCAGCCACACAGGCACACAGAAACTCCTCATTGTTAAAATGGAGGACACCCCCAACCTCATATGCATACAAAGAGCTATCACATAAGTGCGAACACCTTTAGGTCACATGAGGTTGCATCCATATATGGGGACTGTGGGAGTGTTTTACTGTACGCTGTAACCGGAAGTACCTGTGGTCATGTGACTTTCATTGTATGCATGTGTAAATAAAAGCTGGAGAGGCCAGCTGCTCGGTGAAGGTTTCCTCTCCTCTGTGTCTTAGGGATGCAGAGGGAGATCTCCTCCTCCTCTGTGTCCGTGAGGGATGCAGAGGACGGCCTTCCCTTGCAAGTAAAATGCGAGTTGTGCGTTTGTTCCTTGTTTATTAGTTGTTAAAATGATCTTGAACCCATCACAAACAGCTGGTGGAAC
>VUQK01025943.1:11007-31492 GCA_015106715.1 Bujurquina vittata
GCACGGTGTACCTAATAAAGTGGATTTTGAGTTTATACCAGTAAGATGATGATAGTGATATTAAACTAGTTTAATATCACTATCATCATCTAACTGGTATAAACTCAAAATCCACTTTATTAGGTACACCGTGCTAGTTTACTTGTTATGGTGGCACAGGTGTCCCTTTCGCCTTCACTGGTGGGTGTATATCTCCAAGCATCATCATCAGCGGCAGCATGCCGTTTCTTCCCCAGTCCACTGATTTCCAGTTCAGTATAATCTGAAGTATTTTATGAGAAAAGTATAAACCTCTACACTGGTGGTCAGTCAGAGGACACAGGAATGAAGCACAGTCACTGTGGTTTGAGCAGAGTGGAGATTTCATTCAAATACTCAAATCGCAAAATTTTGTAATTACAATTTAAATACATTAGATGGAGAAGCATACAGTATTCTCCATATTCAGATGAATGTTGGTTATAAGGGTGTGTGAATGATAATGCTTTTGTGTATGTGTTTGAAATGGGCCACCACATCAGTTAATGAATTTGAGTCATGAACTTTTGCATATATGTTGTTGCACTGAGCAATTTATGGTTAAAATCCAGCTGTTCTCGCTCGTATGTGGCCACCATCAGTGCAGCTTAAGCATTTCGTCTCTCCTGGTTTTCAGTCGCAATCCCAAAGCATGAGACAGAAGATGGGGCCCCACCAGTATCAGCCCATGATCTCATAAGAAAGGAAGTGAGATGGGCTAAATGTTCCTAACCTCCATTTCATGAAGTCCTGCTAACCAGCAAGTGGAAACAATCGGAGTGGATTTTCACCCTGACATCTAAAATGAGTTTGTATGTGAACGTTTGTGATACTCTAATGTTACAGCTTTTATTCACACTGTGGTCTTAGAGCTTTACAAAGCTAATGTGTGCTACAAGATAATTACACACACACACACACACACGTTTTTTAATCTCAGATCTTTGTGTTACAAAGCACTTCTGAAATCCTGGTGTCAGAAACAGAGCTGAAAAATCAGTAAGCTGGTGTAAAGTGTTTTGCATTAAAAGAAATGCTTGCAATGGTTTGCAATAGACTGACTTACCATATACTGTATTTAAAGGTGCTGCAGGGTTGGTTACAGGACCTCCGAATAAAAGCTGTTGCCTTTGGTTGCACATGCAGTGAGAACAGCCACATTCCTGGCACAGTTCACCTCGAATGTGGACGGCATCCTGATCAGAGGGGAAATTGGCAGAATTTAGTCTATTTGTTCTATTCAAAAGTCAAAATACCTCTTTTGGCTGAGAGTCAGAGATCAGCTTCTCTGATACTCAGTGTTGTTTAACGCTGATAATAAATGTTTCCTTTTACTGTAAGTACAGACGGCATCTAAATCACAAGTGAGGCATCTTTTATTTCCAGTGAAAGAATAAAAAAACACACTCATTAGCTGTACTAAGAAAACATTCAAATTACAGTGTCACAAAATTTTTTAAATAATTGTTTAAAAAAACATTTAGTGGGACTTTTTTTCCCATTTTGTGAGTTATGCTGCCATGTGGAAACATTTTACCAAAGCTGGTGATTTTCACCTTACTTTTGTTTCCTTTTAATTTACCACTCAAACCAAACATAAGAGTATTTATATAGTGGTTTTGTAAATCCTGCAGTTAACCCATCCCTCATCAAAGAACTTGGCTGTGAAGTGGTGCATATTCTTTTAAAGACTATAACATTATTTGTCCACGTGCGTTGATGAAATCTCAGCCTGAAGCCTCAGATGAGTCAGAACATGTTACAGATCTTCAACTCTTTTCGCACAAAAAGTGTTTGTACAGTGAAAACGTGTGAAAAGGGGCTGGATTATATGAATGACTGAGCTGAAACAGAGGAGGAATTAAAGATAAAACCTATCCACTATCATCATATCATCTTTATGACTTTTAAAATCCCGCAAGCTCACTTTGCAGTCTAAAGAAAGGGGGATTCCCCAACAGTGCTTTCAACTTCAAACATTTACCGAGTCAGTTCACCTGTCTGAAGTTCAGCCCCGACTTTCTTCTCTGCCCCTCCTTCACCCCGCTGATTTCACTGAGATGTCAGAGGGCTCAGCTAAAAGAACTGATTGCACTGGGAAGCACAGCGAGACAGCCAGCAATCATTAGATAAAGGGTGATAAAGTACAGAATATAAAATCCTGGAAGAGCCTCCTTCATTTCTTTAAGTCTTTGGAATCAGTCTAGTTCAATGCATCAGCTGAAGATATAGAAACATCATATTTCAGATGGAGATTGCAAATATGCACTCATGTCAGGTGAGACCCAGGCTCTCAGGAAGGAACGTGCAACATTTGCAAACATATCAAGTATATGTGATACAGCTGTATCTGCAACAGATCCCATGAGCCAAAAATAGCAGATGTTTGACCGGGTGACATGTTTACCAGATATCAAGTTACATAATGATATAAATAATATCTCATTGAAGAGAGCTTACTGATGCTGCGTTGTTGTTTCTTATGAGCCAAAATGGAAACCAAAGCTTGTTGAGGAGAAATACTTTATTTATCCCACATTTGGGAAATTCTTTTGTTGCAGCAGCTGAAATGACAATGAAATAATAATTATAAAAATATAAGTCTCTGGCAGACAGTCATTAGCTGCCTGTCCAGTAAGTGTTGCAGTGGGTGGTCAGTCAGGATCGTCCATGATAGAAGTCTGACCTCCAACACAGCTTCAGAAGTGTCAAGTTTGCATTGCAGCCGGTCGCAGTGCCAGCCGACCTAATCACTGATTCAGTCTGTTGGTGTCACCAGCTTCAATGAGGGCAACCATCTCTGGGCTTCAGCAGGCTGATTTTTGTAAACTAGTGCCAGTCAAAATGAGGGACATTGTCTCAATATGTGTCTTTAGCCAGGCTCTGTAGCAGCGAGTGCTGAAAGGCCTCATCACATGACTCGGGGATCAAAAACTCCAGCAGCAGGTCACAGATGCAGTAGATCAGATGCCTGGAGGGAAAAAACAGAAAGAGGAAAAAGACATTAAGCAACTTTAGATGGATGACATGGCACATGAATTTGATATGCAGGAGCAGTTTTTAGTTCTATCTCAAACATTAACATTGTGGTTATGCTGTTTAGTGATAATCAGAGACCACCGCTGATACAGTTTCAGAGCTCCTTTGTTAAAACAGAACAATGAGATTTGTTTGCACGGTGGTTTTGGTTGCTGACTCACTTGTTTATCTGATGGTCCTGCAAAGACTCCAGCATAGTCTCCAAACTCAGTCTGTACTTCTCATTACCCAGTATGTCAGTGATGAGCTCTGCTCAGGCGCAAACAATGAAACATACCTTCAGAAGCTGCGAAAATCAGAGCAGCATTTAACAGCTGTAATCTGACTCTAACAGCTGTTATTCACCTGGGAGCAGCTGCATCAGGCAGTCCAAGCATTGCTCCTTCGTTTTCTCCTTTTCTGCGGCGCTCCGCTCGGGCTGTGGTTGAGCAGGCAGCGTGCCGCCGGGCCATACAGCTTCCTGCAGCACTTGTAGGTAAATCACCCAACAAGGAGCGCTGGTAAGGTGGGCAACACCTACGTCCAGCCATCTGACACAGAAATCACTCGTTCAGTGCTTTAGTGAGCGTATGCATTTTCAAAGTATGTGCAAGTGTGTTGAACAGACACATGGAAATAAATGCAAGCTCATGCAATAGCGTGCTTTAACTGGTTAAAGGAGGAGGAGAATTTTTAGGGAGAAATAATACAATAATTCTGCCTGCAGTTTAACTAATTGCTTCAAGTCATCTGGCTTCATAGACAAATATCACAGGGTGTCTCAGGGTGTAGGGAGTTATTTACAGACTGTGTAAGTGAAGTGGGGACAATAGTTCGCAAACAGCTACAGAAGCTGAAAAACTCCTACCTCTCAATGAAGGTGCCAAAGAGCAGTCTGATGGTCTTCTGTATGTTCTCAGTGCACAGCCAACTCCACTGATCCTTCATCAGCAGACACAAAATGTTCAAAGCGACATCTGCCACAGCTGTGTCTGCAGCACACAAACCCTCAATATTTTATACATTTATTTCAGCACAACAATGAGAATGTTCACAGTTTAAAAAAAATAACATCTGACTAACTGTAAAGGCAAAACACACCATGAGTGACAATGGACAAAAATATGGATCTATTTTTTTGTGTTGATAATAAACAAACAAGTAAAACGTAATTTCACGGCATGTGGATTCAAAAATTCTATTGGCAAACAGAATTTGCTGCATCTACTGCTCAGCTAAAGCTACCGTAGGCAGTGGGGTTTTGCTGCACCCATGTGGCAAATCTGTGTTGGTGCATGTTACCAACGTTGCGGACAAACTCAACCTGTGCCATGAGTTTTCCCTGAAGTCTTCTTGTCTTTGCCTTGCTGCTCACACCTATGCCCGGTGGTCTCTTTCCCATTCAGTCCACATAACAGTCTTTCATGCTCTCTGACAAAACTCTCCAGGTGGGACAGTGACATGCCGTTGAGCACCTGGATAGTCATAATAACTGAATTATTTCTCCCATGTTAGTCTGAAACACATTTATCTTAATGAATAATGAAGTATAATAGCTTACAGTGCTGCCTTCACTGAAGCAGTATGTCACTTTAGGATGTAGATCAGGTATATTGGGTATGTTGAAAGATGGGGAGATTTTGCTTGGGAAAAGCCTCCTGAAAGAGCACAAGACAGGGGAAAAAAAAGAAAAAAGTTTGAATAATTTTCCTTCATTTAATATTATTTAAATTCCTTCAGCTAATCATAACTCAGGGGCAGAATGAAATTATAATAAGAGGGTAGAAGTGGATTCAAATGTGTGTGAACGACAGTGTCGGACTGATGGAAGTCTAACCTGTACTTTCTGTTGTCCATTGTCCTTCCATCAGCATCTCCGTCGATGTCCTCCGTTGGGCTGAGGGGCTCAGGATGAGGGAACGCTGTCTTCAAGGTGTCCAAAGCATTTTCCATCATCTTTCATCAAACAAGTGTGAGATAATTAAATTAAACGTGAAGGAAAAATAGAAAGAAAAGAATACAGTTTTTGTCTCATTGTGAACACGATTAGCTTTTTGGATATTCACTCATCTCTATTTTGTGCATTCTCAGGTATTAGAAAAGGTCCGCCTGCACACTCAAGAATGAGGCACAAATCCAGCTCCATATTAAGCTTCTTATATAACTCTTGGACTGGAGTAATGGCGTAAATATGAATATTTCACAAAATGAACTTCTTATTAGTTTAATCTTCTGTCAGTCCATTCCTACCTTATCAATTCTTGATTTGACAAAAGGTTTTCTTCCAAAATGTGTGCAGGGATCTGAATTGAGAGCCAGGAACTCCTGCAGGTCTTCACTGTTGGCTATCTCAGAAATGCTGTTTAATTGCTAGAAAAAGAAAACAGTCACAAAACGAGAACAAACACATCTTGAATGATGCAGATGTAAAAGTTATAATCCTGATGCCTACTTTAAGGAAGGCATCCAGCTGGATTTTGCGCACTTCGACCTTCTCACCGTCTGGGTTGCTAAATGGGAGGTCAGGGAAAATTCTCTTTGGGCCCTTCACATCTGAAATGCAAAATTTATTTATTTTTTTTAAGAAGAATGGCATTTCTTTTTGGAATATTGGTCATTGTTGATGTTTTCAAGCAGAAGTTGATGTCTTACTTTTGATTAATTTCTTCATTTCAGGCTTCTCCTCCAAACGTGTCTGCAGGTTGAGGAATTCGCTGTATCTGCGATTGACTGTGTGACGGGCTGCAGGCTGCAGAGTGACGCTGCTATCAGGATCAGTCACTGTCTCAAACTGATAACCAGAAAGAGCTGGGTTATATGCATTCATCAATAATCCATATTCAAATACCAGTGGAGCTGTGGCATTACCTTTACAGTGTACAGAATGGAGGGATGTGCACCAGTGCCACGCTGCTCCTTTGTGGTGACAGTTCCAGAAATTCTGACATTCTGAATGTTCACAGGTGCAGCTGCGCTGGTGGGTGCATCAAAGTTGTAAGAGGGTAAACAAAGCCTTCTTCTAGGACAACCTGGGGATTTCTCTTGGGCTATGCCTGCTGGCCACTGGGAGTCCACAGGCACCACTGCCTTTGGTCCTAGATTCCTCAGAGGACCAAAGCATCCATAAGCTTCATCATCCTTTGAAGTGAGCCTGTTGCAGAAGTTATTTGAAGGACCACACTCACAAAAGCCTCCTGTCAGGTCATCGTCTGAGTCTGACTGAGCTAGTGAGTCCAGCGAAATGATTTTGGACTCCGATGAGTTGGAGCAGTGGGCAGATGTGAGTGGACAGCAGTTCACTTTGTATGGTGCGAGCAAACCTGTGCTGCAGCTTTGTAATTTCCCCGCTGACATCACGCTAATGAGGCTGCTCAGTGAAGAATCCCTCTCAGAGATGGTGCTCCGGCTCTCATTCAGGTCACCCAGGTCAGAGGTGCTTCTGCTGGTGAGACCAGCTTGGTCAGAGGAAGACAGCGACTTGCAGGTGGCCCAGGACTCCTGCTCGATCTGACATTTATACAGTGGATCTGCTGGGAGGTCATCCACACTGATTTCCTGAGGTGGTTCTCTGCATCTGGTGAATATGTCTACAATGGTCTGGTTGAGCCAGTCGGGATCAGATACCCTGCTTATGAGCGGCAGCAGCACGTTGCAGGTTAGGAGTTCTGTAACCATGTAACCTCCTGTCCTGGTTTCCATCTGAGGGTATGGAATCAGCACATGTAGCACAAGGTGAACAAGAGCTCTGGAGTAGCCGAGCTCAGCGGTTTCACCGCTCACAGCTGGATGAGGGGTGTCTACTTCACTGTAGAGCTGCCAGAGGCTCATACTTTCTTTTTGTGTTGACTGTATCTGTCTTACTGTCATGTAGTTCTGCAGGTGACTGCCATACAGCTCCAGCAACCGCTGAACCATGGCTTTTCTGTCCACTCGCCGTGCACGCTCTTTCAGTTCCATCACTGACTCCAGCATTGAATTACGCACCACACGCTCAAAGTCGCCCTCCACCTCAGGGAGCAGAGTGCGATACCACGAGGACACAAAGTCACGCACTGCTTTGTGGACAGCGCTGTGGATCTCATGGTTCAGTCTCCACTCGTGCTCAGGTGAACACTGAGGTGGGTTAATGTTGCCAAGGGGTAAAAAGTGCTCCAGGTGGAGAACGCTGTTTGCATCCAGCAGTGCCCGTGACCCAAGCCAACCTCCCAGAACCACCAAGAGACTGGTGAAGATACAAAGGAGCCAAACATTAACGAGAAGGTGGAAGAGGACGAGCCACACCAGCAGAGCTCCTACCCCTAGCATCCTCCCCTGCCCAAGAAAATCTGATAAAGGCATTATAATCAGCAGTGGAGATGTGCCCTGTTGAAAAAAGGTATAAATATTATTATATAACAAGCATTAAGAAAATGGTGATGAATACATTTCAGTGTAACTGCTTAACTGCTTCAATTCTCAATAAAACTAGCAACTCAGTGTTTACGTCTTTAACGAGGCTTTTCACTATTATTTTACAGGCCTGCTACTAACAAATATTTTCATTATAATTGAATTTATTTCCTCAGTTGCTTTATTTTATCAATTTCAATGCTTTGTTTGATCATTTAGTTTAAAAGCTGAAATATTCCACCCCAACTCCCCACAGTAGGAGACAATTAGTTTTGTCCAGCTGTTCAAAACCCAAAAGATACTCAGATTACAATACATGTAATATCAAACAAAGATAAACATCTAAATCATCAGAATTAAAAGGCTAGGACCAGAATATGCAGGCAATTAGAAAAAGAATTCAGCATTTAATTTTTGTTTCAGTTTGTTTTTGTCAGTTAACTGAAATAATCACTGCACCACACCTGATGTGACAGAGACAGAAAGTGTGTGTGTGTGCGTGTCTGTGTGCGTGTCTGTGTGTGTGTGTGTGCGTGTGTGTGTGTGTGTGCGTGTGTGTGCGTGTGTGTGTGTGTGTGTGTGTGTGTGTGTGTGTGTGTGCCCGTGTCTCAGCATTGGGGGAAGGGTACATCCAGCCAGCCTGACTTGGCTTCAGATTACATTTTGTTTCCTTAGGTACCAGAAAACAAACCACTAACACTTCATGTATCTAGTTACTGCCCTGCTCGGACACCTTATAACTTGGATGTCAAACAGCAATAATGTAGCTTGATGCATGGGTAAAGAAATACAGCCATTCTACGTTTCATTTATTGCCCTGACTGAACCAAAATGAAAGAATTAATCTGAAAGAGTTAGTATAATACTTCAGTTGTTCATCTGAGATTCTAAAGAATTTTCAGAATATTTCAAGTCTTAATAGTGCTCTGTTAACCCTCCAGCAGCACTTTTTTCCAGCGCTGCATTCTGTGTGGCTCAGGAGAAAGCTCTAATAGTGCTGCTTTTCTTCCAAAAACGTCTTAACACACTCAATTATGACCAAATTTAGAATGTTGACAATCTTAGAGATTTTAAGAGAGCATAATGCAGAAATGATTTGAAAATGGTATCAGTTTGTCCAGCAAAGTTCTCTCAGTGCACATAAGTCTTTTTTATAGATGAGCAGACAGTGGTGAAGCTTGACTTGATAGTTAAAATCTTTATCAAAACATTAGATATTTTACAATATTTAATGATCACAGTTAAAAAATCTTAAATCAACGCCATGTCACCTATATGCACGCACAGTGGTGTCCTTAAGTCTAGTCATAACTAAAGTGGACAGATGTGTTGGAACACCTTTCTGTTTGCACTGAAATGTACACAAAGCACTGAACAGCAATCCAAGTCCATTCTATACTGTACAAAAAGACATACCAAGGTCATTTCGTGTTGACTAACTAAACGATACATTTACACAAGAAGCTGACACCATCTCCTCTGCCATAGTTATTCCCTTTGTATGTTTGTGTTCTAAACAATGTTATTCATGATCCAACACAGACTTTGTGAATCGCAACACCCATGCATGGATTGCATGCATGTATGTGGAAGGTTCTTTCCCAATCATAGCCTGTCATTTTCTGCTGATTCGCCACACAGCGATGAACCCAAGGCTGCAACCTTAAACCAGCAGCAAAGCTACTGTACACACAACACAGTGGGCTGTAATGGAAAACAAAAGCTCCTATAGGGAATGACCTGGCTACCCTGCTCTTTCTATTCACTGTGAATCCAGATGAGTTTGTCAATTTTATGCCTAACGTGCCAATGTAAGGTTTTGCTGCTGAGCTTTCCCTTTTTCTTTCAGCATGTCTCACTGTCCCTCAAGCCACTGAAAACTATAGGGAATATACAGTGTCTATACAGCATAATATCACTGCTGCACAGATTTGCAGCTCTCAGTTTAATATTTATAATTTTGCCTCATTTCCATTTAAAGTAACCTCCATTTTCTGTTTCAAAGTGCTTGCAGCACCAACACTGGTCAAATGCACACAAAGCCATCAATGGGTTCACTTATTTTCATACTCTGGGCTTTTCTGAAATGTATTATTTTCTAAAATCATCCCAGAAGTGAAAAATGTTCTTTGTTTAGAAAACGAGCTAATTAAAATTATTCAGGCTTCTCAGGTAGCAAGCACTCAATGAGATTCCAAATGAACTGGGAACTAACGAGAGCCTGACATGAGATGTAAAGTAAAGGTGGACTGAATCTAATCTTCCAGCTATTCATTCAATTTAATAAGCAGCACAAATGTATCAGTAAACCTGCAATTTTAAAGCAGATGCAGATTGTATCTTATTAACTAAATATGTATGTTATTCTGTGTAATGGGGACTAAGGTTTAATAACACCATTTTTAGGGCTGCTACTGGGCAAAAAAAAGCTCCCAAAGAGATAAACAATTGCGTGTACAAACCACTATGGCAAGGGTCACTAACCATTAAGGAGTGGAGATCAAGTTCACGTGCCCCTATGCCAATGGTTCTTCACGCCCAATACCCGAAGCGGCACAACTGCCGACACGGTGACAGTCGCTATTCTAACATAGCTGCTAACATACCTAACGTATGCTAATGTTGCTTCCTTGTGCCACCATGAGAATTTATCTAATATTAAACATCTGTTATGCATGTCTTTTCTCTCAGGTTGTTTGTTCCCCACCTACCACAATCCTGCATCCCACAGTTTACCAACATCACACAGACAAACAAGGACTACCAGCTGTAGTCTAACATAGTGGAGTTATAGCTGAGCTGCAGGACAACAGACTTACTTACATCCATCCATCCATACATTTTCTTCCGCTTATCCGGGGCCAGGTCGCGGGGGCAGGAGCCTAAGAAGAGAAGCCCAGGCTTCCCTCTCTCCAGCCACTTCCACCAGCTCATCAGGAGGGACCCCAAGGCATTCCCAGGCCAGCCGAGAGATATAATCTCTCCAGCGTGTCCTGGGTCTACCCCGGGGCCTCCTCCCAGTGGGACATGCCCGGAACACCTCACCCAAGAGGCGGCCAGGAGGCATCCTAATCAGATGGCCGAGCCACGTCAACTGGCTCCTTTCGATGTGGAGGAGCAGCGGCTCTACTCTAAGCCCCTCCCGGATGGCCGCACTCCTCACCTTGTCACTAAGGGAGAGGCAAGCCACCTGTAGAAGGAAACTCATTTCCGCCGCTTGCATTCGCAATCTTATTCTTTCAGTCACTACCCAAAGCTCGTGACCATAGGTGAGGGTAGGAACGTAGATCGACCAGTAAACAGCTTTGCTTTTACGCTTAGCTCCCTCTTCACCACGATAGACCGGAGCAGCGTCCGCATTACTGCAGAAGCAGCCCTGATCCGTCTGTCGATCTCGCGCTCCTTTCTCCCATCACTCGTGAACAAAACCCCGAGATACTTAAACTCCTCCACTTGGGGCAAAAACCCATCCCTGAGCTAGAGAGAGCACTCCACCCTTTTCCAGCTGAGGACCATGCCCTCAGACTTAGAGGTGCTCATTCTCATGCCAGCCGTTTCAGACTTGGCTGTGAACCGTTCCACTGAGAGGTGGAGGCCACCATCATCCACAAAAAGCAGAGACAAGACCCTGAGGCCACCAAGGGAGAAGCCTTCCGCCACCTGGCTATGCCTAGAAATTCTGTCCATAAAAATAATGAACAGAATCGGTGACAAAGGGCAGCCCTGACAGAGTCCAACACCCATAGGAAACGAATCCGACTTATTACCGGCTATACGGACCAAGCTCTCACTGCGGTTGTACAGAGACTGAATGGCCCGCAAAAACGGGCCAGACACTCCGTATTCCAACAGACACACTTGAAGCAGATCTTATTTGATTTGTCAAAATACTTTGTAAACAAAAGATTTGAAGACAATAAACTTAAACAGCATTATTTTAGTGTGTGTGCATGTGTGTGCATGAAATCTGTCAAACAGTCCACAGACAGTTGGCATTTTTCACAATCCTGAACTGCATCACACTGAGCACTACCCACAAAGATAATGTAAAGTGTGTACAATCAAGGCCTAAGCAATTATTTCCATTTTGTAGGCGCACCTACCCAGTCTATAAGTGTTGAATTAAAATGCATATCTCAAAGTGGGATACATGGGATAAATGTATGGCATGTATGAATGACATCAAGTCATTCAAACCCTGCTATTAAGCTTTTTCACATGCACACTAATGATCAGATCTGAATTCCCCACTCTTTATGCAAAAAATAATGTAGCATTCATTATTTTTGTATTCAAATACCAATTTTGAAAACTAGCTTCAGCCCTCACTCACAATTTTAAAGACTTCTGTAAGCACCCCTTACCTACAATTATCTCTGAAGCAGACCCTCTGCCAGCCCATGACTAAACACATAGCTTGCAAAGTCACTTAAAGTCCCTTATCTTTACACACAATTGTAATAAACAATAATAAGAGACTTATTCACAATTAACTATAGAAGCTGCAAGTACCCAACCTGGTGCAGGATTTGCATAACCAAATTAATATGATCATATGTACCCACATCGCTTCACAACACAACAACGCCTTGGAATGGGGTCACAACTCAATGCATCACAACTCTCCACTAGTGATTGGATCACTCAGGATTAGTTTGATTACGGTAACAGTAGGTATGAACAGTGCTGGAGCAAATATATTTTCTCTTTACAAATTTCATTCTGTTTAATTAAAAGCTAGTTGAAGACAGTGAAACCAAGAAATAAAGCACTTTATAAGCAAGCTACCAATGGGATTGTTAATTGCTGCTCATTTGACCCAACAGATTTGATACATTATACATAATGTATTATAATGTATAATGTATTATAATTTCATGCATATCTCTATTTGTGATCAACTTGTACAACATTATAGGGTATCTATTGAATAATAAATGTAAATCTGCACTACTGGCCTATCTAACCACACACTTGACAAAGGCCTGGCAGCTTGGCTTGACACACTTCTTCTAATCTACTCTCAAATCCTTCTCCACTGTATTCACCCAGCTAGTTAAGCCCCCTGCTAATGAGACTGTGGCCACATTGTATGGAATTAAACCAGAACACTACTCTCTGCCTAAGTCACATCACACAGAGGGATTAATTCTACATGGGAATAAGGAATCTGAGGACATGACTGTTGTACAATACAAAAAAAGCATATAATGCTAGATATAGTCAAGGTAACAGTGCAATACATTTTTTGTTATGACACTAATTGATTGATGCAATTATGTCACCTCACTCTGCCTGCCTCACCATTTGATTAAAAAAATAATAAAACGCTAGGAAGCTGTGACAACACGAATCTGTATACTCTCTGATTTTTTTTTTCCAAAAAAAAGGCATTATCAGTTACATCTATGACAGGACAAAGACAAAACACAAGCCAAAGCTAAACATGCTTCAAGTTTTAAAATATATTTCAAAAAAATTCAAGAAATAAACTAGCCCAGATGTCTTGTAAATTAAATCAGACACAAAGAATAACCCTGCCATAGAGCTCTGTGACCATCAGTTGATCAGATTTGCTGGAAGATATAAAATCAGACGATTTACTGTTCAATAAAATGCAACATAATAACAATGACAACAGGCTAAATGATTAAATTATAACTGGGCTGGGGCTTTTGCCAGTTATCTGCATATGCAGTCAAAAACGACTCTGTGAACAAAAGAAAACGGGAAAAGGCACTGTATACTGAGACAGTAGTGAGCATTAGCCAGGCAAGGGCTTGTCAGGGCAAATATTTCATTGTTTGCTCGTTTTGGCATGCTAGCCTTTTTTTTTTAAGTATTTTCATAAAGGAGGGAGAGAAAAAAATCCAACCAGTAAATCCCTAGCTACTATTAAGAACGCAGTTATTACACATGAAGCGGGAAACCTCGGCTACTGTGTGACAGGAGTATGACAGCATGTCCTTTTGAAAACGAACACAATATATTTTACTTGAAGACAAAATGGCCATTGTTCAACCTACCGCAAGTAACTTCTATGTTTTTAGAAATCCTAGCATTTCCGCGCCCCTGTGCAAGTCGGAGGGGCCACAAAAATGTCCAAATAACATGACTGGTGACCAGTAATCACGGGGTAATAAGGAATAGTTTACCATTTGTAACACGGGAGTAAATCTAGAAAGCCAACTTCACACTCGTCAGCTGATTTGCAGTATAAAGCAGATTAAAGCCGCTGAGGACTCAAATTCCTACACATGCTTTCACAAACGCAGCCGCTCTCGAATGACTGCATGACCCATTCACATGTCACTCGGTGCTTCTCATTGACGCATTGATTGTGTGTCAATCGACTCTTACAATATCCCTTCTGGCTGGAAGACATAACTGCGCTTCAAAGACTCTTGGCAATAACTGACTAATTAGCCCACGTAAGCCAGTCTTAGCCATAGCAAATGCTTAATGAAACACAGAACTTGGAAGATTTGAATGTAAATAAGCTGAGCGCTTTCCATAACTCACGCTGCTAGCCTACCACACATTAACTTTGCTGACCTATGTCAGAAAACAAGTCAAACTTATTCTGTCAACAACAACAACAACTATTCTACTAAACAACTGTGGATACAAGCCAGTCTTGAAAAGGTTGAAAAGAAAGCCGCAATATAATTTCCGCCTGGCAAGCCTACAACATTGCCTCGCTGGCTAGCCACCAACCACAGATTTTCCCATTTGCTTTGCATGTAACAGACCAGCTATAAGAAGAGAGCATTTTCCTTACCGTCACTTCGGCATTGTCGCTGTCACGATGGTTGACAGCTCGTATAACCCCGGACCTCCACGGCCACCGACCAATGTCGCCAATTTCAGGCGGTTCATCACCGCTGACACAGAGGAACCGCTTCCCGACCAGCTCCGGCCGAGCCTCGACTGCCATGGCCCTTTGCTGGTCAAACCCCCCCCCCGAATAAACTTCCCAACAACGACGCCCTTGCAGACCTGTAACCTACGACATTAAAACATCTCTAAATAATCCAACGGATAGGGAGGGGGGGGGGACAAAAAGTTAGTCTTGCTGAAAGCTGAAAAACCGACCCGGGGGATTTAAATGTGTAGCAGTCTCCACCCGCTCAAGCGTCAGTCGCTTTTTCTCTCCACTTGAAAAAAACGTTGGAACATTGAACCGCAGCACAGCCGCCATCCATTCGTGTTTCTCCGCTTATCCCAAGACATTCACGGGCCGCAGCACGACTGTGTCCCTCCGCTCAGTCGAATCCATTGGTACTATTTTGCTAATACTACGACGACTACTACCGCCACGAGTCGAGTCGATGATTGTGAATGTGAACCTTTCGTGTGCTATTCCCAGTGTAATAGCGGGGCTGTTGTTGCTCGAGAGCTGCACCAAAAAAAGCAGAATTGTTGGAGCACATAACAAAGCTGGAGGAAGTTAACGTAATAATTGTCCCCTTACTAAAGCTATGATTTTTAACCAGTATGAAAGGTTCTTCTGTTTGTGTATTTTATTTTTATCTTTTTAACTATTTTAACAGGCTAGCAAGTGTCTGCTAGCTGATTTTCATGCCACCTATCCATCTATTTTCTTCCTCTGGCTCATGTTTGTTTTTTGTTTTTCTTTTGTGTGTGTGTGAGGGGGGGCAGGTCTGAATTTTTCTAGCTGGTCTAATGCAGGGCGAACACCTCACACCTCTGGCCAATTTAGGATCAACAAAATCTATGTCTGGACTGTGTGATGAAGCCAAAATACCTGAGAGAACACACACAAGCAGGGGGAGAACATGCAAATTCCACACAGAAAGGACCCAGCCAGATGGTGTTCGAACCTAGGACCTTAGTGCTGTGAGGTCAGTACTAACCATGTAACAGAGCACTGCCATTTTCAAGTCATATTAAAAAATAAATTAAATAAAAAGTCAAAACTTGACAGTAATAACTATATCAAACAATTTAAATAATCAACAGCTATTCTAAAGTTAAAAAAAGGTCTAATTCTAGTCTGATTTTACTTATTTGAACTGTAATACAATACACTTTCTACATAAATACCAACATTTCTATCATTTGTCATTTTATTTGTTTATTTGCTGGCACTATATGTAAAACACTGGGAAACTGCACTGTGCACATGCACGCATCACCAACAATGTCGGCCACTTACATAAAATACATCGTAGGCTCTACAAAGATTCACCACAGAAGTCTAAACCAGGCCTTACTTGGCTATAAACGAGCAAGACTGAGAAAGGACCAGTGAAGGCAGGAAGAGGAGTGTAAAGCAGAGCAAAGGGAAACGAGAGGCAAAGTTTGAGAATCTAAGCGCATGTGGCTCTGTGGAGGATTGCATGCCTGTGTGCTTTTGCGTGCTTGCATATCTATGGCATGGAGGTATCTTAAGGACATTGCAGAATTTTGCATGTGAAGCATGTAGTAATCAGCCTGGAGCGATCTCCAAGGTTGGTGGGATGCAGGAGTAAAAGAAAGAGCTTGACGATTGATGGAGGAAGAGGTGCACTGGAAGACTGCAACAGTTAGTGAAAAGGGAAAAAATCCTGAGGAAATGCAGTCATAGTGTGAACAGACAAAGGAGGGAAAAGGCAAGAAAAAGAGAAAACAAGGAAGAAGGCAGGACAGAGCAAAGGTGGGTAGAAGAATAAGAGCAATTTGAAAGGAAGAGTACTGCACTAGCTGAAGTAGTGATGCTGACATTATTGTATTCTAAGATGCATACAGTATTACATTGTACTTAACAGCTCTAGTCATTTAAATTGTGCTCTCCCTTAACATTTAGGGATTTTTTTTGATTAACACCCCCAGCTGGATAGCTCTGATGAAGACATCACAGGCTTTGAACATGCTCACTCCATCCTGTTTTAAAAGGAATACTTCAACAATTTGTAGAATAAGCTTACTAGCTTTCTTCCAACTGGATGTGTCATTCAGACAACACATCTCAGTGTTAAGGATGTGTTTAACCCTTTTCAGCTGCTCACCATGGGAGATCATCTTTAAGTTGAGGTTTTATTGTCATTTCAGATCTATACAAGAACATATGGAAACGGAGCAATGTTCCTCCAGGGACCGGGAGGTGCTGCATAGAACAAAAAGTGCAAGACAGATACAGTACACAGTGCAATAAACACAAAAATAAATAAATAATACTCTAATAAGTACAAAAAGTCCCTATTCTAAAAAGTAATCAAGGAAGAAGACAATAACATACATTTACCAGTATAGATTCTAAATTAGTGCAAATTGCAATATTTTGCAAGGTAGTACAGTCACAGTAGTGCAATAAAATGGCTGTGTGCATAAAGTTGTGTCTCAAGTGTCCATCATGTATGTATGTGTACATATGCATGCGTGTGTGCGTGCGTGCTGTAGTCCAACATGAATGTGTGTGTGTGTGTGTGTGTGTCTGTGTGTGTGCTTCTGTGTGTTCAAGTTCATCAGTTCAGGTTGGAATTCAGGAGCCTGATGGCTTGTGGAATGAAGCTGTTGCAGTGTGTTTGAGTTTGTGCGGTGGCTACAGTACCTCCTCCCAGATGGCAAGAGAGTAAAAAAAGTCCATGTGATGGGTAAGATTTGTCATCTCAGTGGTTGTTAAAAATCTTTGTGAGAGATGGAAGAGAGACAGCGTTGATCTTTTTAGCTGTCCTCACTACGTGCTGGAAGGTCTTGTGGTCTGATGCAGTACAATTCCCAGACAGCGATACTGCTACTCAGGATGCTTTTGATGGTTCTTCTGTAGAATGTGGTGAGGATGGGAGGTGGGAGGTGATCTTTCTTCACAGCCTTCTCAGAAAGTAGAGGCACTGTCAGGCTTTCTTGGCTATGGCACTGGTATTGAGGGACCAGGTAAGTTTTTCTGCCAGGTGACCATCAAGGAATTTGGTGCTCTTGACCATTTCCATGCAGGAGCCGTCGATGTTCAGTGGAAAGTTGTCACTCTGTGTCCTTCTAAAGTCAGTGACCATCTCTTTGGTTTTATCCACATTAAGACATGGATTGTTGACTTTACACCAGTCTGTTAACTGTTGCACCTCCCTCTCTGTATGCTGAGTCATTGTTTTTGCTGATGAGACCCACCGCAGTTGTGTGATCTGCAAACTTTACGATGTTCTTGCCAATCTGGACAGACTGAGGTCTCCCAGTCAAGAAGCCCAGGATCCAGTTAGAGATGTTCAGGGCCAACAAGCTCAGCTTTCCAATCAGATGTTGAGGAATGGTGTTGCTGAATACTGAGCTGAAGTCTATGCACAGCATCCTACCATGCATGTGTTTTCTGGCTATTGCATCATCCATTGCCTCCATATCACCCTATTCCTAGCATCTTATTCTGCCACACCAACTCTTGGGATATCCTTCACTATCCTACTTTTTTTGGCTAACCTTTTCCTTTGAATATTCCTCATTCCATCACCAAGTCTCATTGTTGTCTTTCCTCTGTCCAGAGGATATGCCAAACACCTTTTTTGCAGTTTTCCTCACCACCCACTTACCTGGTAACTCTTCCCTACCACCCAGAGCCTGTCTCAACTCCTCCCTGAACTCCACAAGTGCCTTGAGGTGACTGTTTGTTTTGATTTGGTGCAATAAAATTGAATTGCAAACTTCTTCCTTCTGCAACTTCCACCATTTAATATTTACATCTGCCTTTACTTGCTTTCTCTTCTTGATTTCCAGAGTCATCTCTTTCCCATCTCTCCTCTTTGGCCAACAGTGTAGTGTCCACTGGCACACTGTTGGCTAGCAGCACAAGAGGCAGTTGCTGTTAACTCGGCCCTAACCGATCCAATATAGAAATCCTTTTCTCTATGAGTCATGTTTGCTTCCTGACCTAACCATCCCTGTATCTGAGTTTGTGATCAACACTAGGAGCTTGTGGCCTCCTATGGCTGGATTAAGCATGTTTAGTCCAGCTTAGTGAAAAGACTGAGAACAAGGTGTACAGGGTTTGGTATGATATCTATAAGTATATAAACTTTGTCTTTCCAAACTTGTTCCTGCCTTTTTAAATTATTAACACCATACCCAACATTCCCAATGTTTGAGAGACATGCTTCATCATAGGAGAAAAGCACGTGACATGTATTCCAATTTTTCCTGATATTTTCTGATGTTTACAAGGTTTCACCATCTGAATAAAAAACAAAACACCTCTCGGAATTTAATGCTATGTCTTTGTATTAGGATAAACCTGCTAGTGTAGAGTCTATTTATAAGATAGTAATTTTAAAGACTATTTTAAATATTTACTAAAATTATCAGCAGACTGAGAAGCTGCTCAAGTTAGCAACTTGTTCCATACATACCTTTATCGAATACCACTGATCCAGCTTTTAGATTTCCTCTTTGGTGAAGCAAAAAAAAAAAGTTCTGAATGTTATTGAACCATGAGTGCAGGACAGGTGCATGCGTTATTGGGGCCCAGTGAACTAGTCTTTTTTAACCAAAGGAAATTTTTAACCAAACACTGTAGTGTACTCACAAAGACCTAATCACCGTGTATAACCTACATTGTAGGTTGCTGATCTTTAAACTACAATAAATTTGGTCTTTTAGATTTGTCTGGAAATGTGTATGTTTCTGGTTACATTATGCTGTATGACATCAAAGAGTTACCAGAGAGCAGCTGAAGGTCTGGTAAGAAGGTATTTTCTGTTCAGCCATGATCCTGTGATGCTGTCCTAGACGGGTTGTGTGACCAGAGAAGCTCCTCTGGGATTCTCCCTCACTGTGCTACACACTGTAGCAGCCACCTTCATGAATAACAAGCAGCTATGAAACCAGAGCCCCCTCCCATCCTTACTCACGTGCCTGCACATACACACACAATACACCAACATATCTGCATGGGCTCACAAATATCCTGAGATATAAAAGCCACAAGCTCATAGCTGCACACGTACAAGCTTGGATACCTTTATGTGATCAGATTATGATTTCCTAGACATAAAATAGTCACACACACACACATACAAAGACACATCATGCTGGAAGCTGACAGATGGGGTTTGTGTATGCCAACTAGTACAGTTAGGTCCATAAGTATTTGGACGGCGGCACAATTTTTGTCATTTTACCTCTGACTACCAGCTCTGTGGTTTTAATCAAACAATCAAGATATGAATGAATACTTTCAGCTTTTATTCAAGCAGTTTGACAAAAGTGTTAACTTTTTAGGAATTATGTCCATTTTTATACATAGTCCCCATTTTCAGAGGCTTAAAAGTAATTGGACAATTGACTGACAAGCAGTTTCATGGTCAAGTGAGCCCTCACTTGAACATGACCATCGTTATTACATGAAAAATTAAGCAGATTAAAAACATCTAGAATTGATTCCAAGTGTTTAACTTGAATTTGGTCGGTATTCACTGTAATTCTATGATGGCCAAAAAGATGCTGATGCGAGTGAAGGAGAAATAACAAAGGCCAAATCAACAATCTGATGCAAGGAATGTGCAGATCTGCGCAGCAAAACAGGCCTGGAAAACCACACAAACAGCTGAAGTGGATGATTTATTTGGATCAGAAAAACTTCTCCAGAAGCATTCATGAATGGAAATACAGAGTGCTTACAACAAGGTGCAAAGCACGAGTTCCACTCAAGAAGAAGAAGAAGGCCAGGTTAAATTTAGCCTGAAAACAAAGCCTACACCAGGGGTATTCAATTAAAATTTAAAGAGGTCCAGGCAGACAAAATTTCATTAGGCCAAGGTCCGGAAATCCAGCTATTTAATGTGTTTTATATATATATATATATATATATATATATATATATATGTATTATCAACATCATCTGCATGAAATGAATTGTGTTCTTCAAGTACTTTTTGACAATTTTTGTCATGAAACAAAGAGCTGAACATGTGTGTTAATGTCTGATGTATAATGTTCTCTTGTAGTGAGTGAAAGTAGAATGACGTCAAAATAAGCACCCAAGTAAAACATGACAACTGTGCCTGTTCACAATGACTAACTGCAGAAAAAATAAATTGTTGAAAAGTTTGATTTACATTTTTATGTTTCACATCTG
>VUQK01025962.1:0-15644 GCA_015106715.1 Bujurquina vittata
CACCTCCATACACACACACACACTGGTCCCGAGTCCAGTGCCATTTGGTCCCCGGTGGAAACTGCTGCACCCCCATCCGAACACCAGCCGCCAAAGGGCATGCGAGCACCCCGTGATCCGGAAACGCCGACCCGACATCCCGAGGCGGGCCAACCCACCCCACATGGCGGCAAGCCCGAGGGGAAGCCGGCCCCCCAGCGCGGGGAGGGGCCCATCCGGGAGACGGACGCCCCAGGCACCAGGGCCCCAAACCTGCACCACGGCTCCCGCAAAGGGGGGCCAACACCCACCACCCCGGGCACCCCAGTCCCACACCCAAGGACCACAGGAGCAACCATCCACGTCCCCACCACCCCCACACAGGGCCCGCACACTGGCACCACAGAACGGCAGCCCCGGTCCTCCAGTCCAATAGCCATCAGACACCCGAAGCCCCCGGGCCCGCCCCAGCCACCCTGTGTATTTATTTCAATTATTTTATATAGCTGAAATAAAATGACCCTGATTTAATCATATTAATGCAACACAAGTAATGCTTAATTGAAATTACTCAAAACTGAGTGATACCAGAGTGAAAGGATGGAAAAGAAGCTTTTAATTAATGATATAATAATATAATATTCATTATAAGACATCAAATACATAACTACTAATGCTTTGAGAAAATATTAATTTGAATATTATTATTATTTTGCTGTTAGGTTATTGCTTCTTACAGTAAATCATTCTCGGGGTCCCGGGGATTTGTGTATGTTAAATATGTTGGTAGGGTGAGGGCTAATGCTTTGTGCTGTAATTACCAAATGTTAGCATCTTAATGTGCTAAACTAAGACCGTGAAAAGGGTAAAGATGATCTCTAGCAGCCAGACATCAGCATGTTAGCACTGTCAGTGTGCGTGCAATAGCATACTGACATTAGCATTGGGCTGAAGCACTGCAAACGTAAAAAAGCAAACACAGCGGGCAGCTGAGACCCGCAGTCTCATTTTTTTTTACGTGACATCTTAAAAATCATGAAAGTCACTGCTTCTTCTGTGAGGTGACTGCAGTTTAGCAGACCTAAAGGGCACCTACTAATCAGAAGGTTGGTGGTTTGATTCCTGGCTGCTCCAGTCTGTGGGCCAAACTATCCTCGGGCAAGATACTGAACCCCACATTGCTCTTTTTTTCTGAGCATTTTATTTGTGCAAACTACTTTCCAACTTCTTTGTGGACTTTGTTCTCCCTCTCCGTGCTTCAGGTCTGAGAGCACAGTGCAGCTCCAGAGAGTCCCGAACACTGACAGTTTCTGTCTGATACTCCCTCCCCATCTGAAGTCAGCCATCGCTGCTGTGACATACATGGCCGAGCAGCTGAAGAAGCAGGACGCGGATGACTCGGTGAGCGTCAGACAGCTTGTTATTCACTCCGTCTACGGTTCCTGAGCACAGATTGTTTCAAACATGCTCCAACGATGTTCTTGGGACATTACCTGCATTCGGTACACTGCTGACTCAGTTTTGCATGTGTGTGTGTGTTTGTGTGTGTGTGTGTGTGTTCTCTGCAGTTGACAGAAGACTGGCAGTTCATCGCCCTGGTGGTGGACCGTCTCTTCTTGTGGTTGTTTGTCATCATCACCACCCTGGGAACTCTGGCTATGTTCCTGGATGCCAGTTTCAATTATACGCCTGACAACCCCTTCCCATAGTGGACTACACACACACACACACACACACACACAGCTGGAGCTTGATTCATTGTGTGGTTGTTACTTCACTTCTACTTCTTGTTGGTGCTTTCTGAGATCACCTAATCTGACTTTCCATTATATCTATTCCATAGGTGTGTGGTCAGCCTCTGCAATGCCGTGTAAGGTCACATTTGCTTAACAAGTCAAAGCACACCAATGATTTGTGGCAGAAATAGAGTATGTAAAACAATTATTTGTCTAAATGGGTCTCTGTAACAATTTGTGATTTTCTTTGTTTTAGTCTAACACTTGAAATATATATTTTTTGAAAGCAACACTGTTACTATTTTGTTTGGAATACTTTGTGTTTGACTCTGTTGTCCTCTGACATGTGACAGTGGTCAGAGCCTGTGACTGTAATACTGGATTTCTGTCAGTAGAGGGCAGTGACACAATGCTCAAAGATCCAGTCACTGTTGATGAAGAGAGGCTTTTCAAAGGGGGCCTGTTTTTCCTGTATGCCTTTGCATGCACAATGTAAGAACATTTAACTCTCAACTGTAGTTATATACAAATATATGTATTATATGTAAATGTTCTGTATTTATGACTGATGTAACTATCCATCCACCAATAACAGCAACAGAAAGCATTAAGCTTTATGATCATTTCTGTATTTCTTTTCACCTTTACGAACAAATGTAACATCACTTCATATAGAGAAGAGAAGGAGTATCAGTCCCGTGCTCTTCAACATGTCAAAACTGAATAAGATTAGAAAACCATATTAAGATAGAATTTATTGTATCCAGTGCAGGAGGCCACTATGGAAGGAAAGGCAGGGTTAGATACGTTGAGTTTAACTATTTTTCCATGTTTATTTAACCCCCATCCTACTGACTGAGCTCCATGCAGACCCGAGAGGCTTATGTTTGTCATTTCTCACTGGGTGTTTTTTTAATCATTCCAAATTTGTAAGGATTTTGTTTCTAATGACATGAAATTGTTGTTTTCTATTTTTGCTTTAATTGGTGCTTTTTAAAAAAAATACAAATGGTTTGCGGTCCCAGGGCACCCAGGTCAAAAGCACCCATATCCACCCATTCAGTTTTACTAAACTGAACTATTTGCGCGGCCCTAAAATAAAGTAACACGATATCCAGGGAGGTAAGGACTCCCTGTCAGTCATTTTAAAGAAGAAAGACTCAGATCCTGTCGCTACCTTCATCATCTGGATGGGGAACCTTACAGACTGGAAGTTATCTGAGTGTCGAAGCTGGATCTGCTGTGCATCAGAGAGCTGGAGCCCATGAAGTAGACAGCTGATACTGCCACATTAACAGCCTCAGTCTGAGCAGCAATAACCTCACTGGGAGTGGGGAAAACTGCTGACTGTGCAATGTTCAGTTGGAAGAGCTCCTCAACAAAGGTGTTACTTTTGCTCCTGAATCACAGCTATTTGCTCCCTTTGTCGCAGCCAGCATGGCACGAGGCAAACTGTCTGTTGTGTCTGATTAGCTTTCGTCATATTTAGTTGCTTCTGGTCCCTGTGCACCCATAATGAGAGTTTGGTCACAGTGCAAGCAGTAAATCAGACTGGGCAGACAGGGCTGGCCTTTGTCACTGACTCTGTTCATAATACATATGGACAGAATTTATGCTAATTCAGCACCTCTAGCTTGTACCGCGGCAGTTTGCACCCCTTTATGATGGGGCGAGGCGCTTGACCATTTGGGAGCATCTCAGAGTGGAGTCGCCTCCACACAGAAAGGAGCCAGCTGAGGTGGTGTGGCCATCTGCCCAGGATGCCTCCTGGACGCCTCCCGGGAAAGGTGTTCTGGCGCTCTAGGAGAAGGAAGTGAGGAGGCGAGAAGCTGTTTATTTGAATTATTATATATTGCAGTCAAAAACCCAGCCTGGTTTGATCATATAAATACAATTACAGGAAACTAAGTGAGAACAGTGTCACAGGAGGGCAAATCAGGTTTTAAGTAATAATTTGGATTGTATTTGGAATAAAAGCTGCAAGGTGAACTAAAGAGAAGTGCAGATTTTCATTTTACGTAATATTTTCTTTCTTTAGATTACATTAATCACATAACTAATAATGCTTTAAGAAGAAATACATTTTGCTATTATTACCTCCATCAATGGGCTGATGTTATTGGTAGCATTTGCATGTGTGTGTGCAAATGTGTGTGTGTGTGTGAGTCTGTCTGTAAACATAGCTTGAAAAGTTTTGAATAAATTCTGATTAAACTTTGTAGGAATTCAAAGTCACCTTAATGATTTATTGGTCAAAAATTTACAAAAAGACTCAAAGTTAAAAAGCTATGATGCTTACAAGTGTGGTATGTAAGGAAATTTGTGTTTGGTTAATTATTTCTGGGTTGTACCAATGATCATTGGGCAATAAATCTTATACCGTTGGAAAGCCTGTTTATTTCTCCTTAAATGTAAGGAAAATGCATTTGTGGGTTGAGCAGCAGAGTTGATTATGTGGGCTGCACCCATGGAAAACTTGCCAAATCTCCTCTTTCAATAACAAACAGCTGATTCGGCAATTAGACTCTTGTTTTGAGCTTGTGGTACTCCAGGTGCTGACAGTCAGGCCTGTCATCATTGGATGAGATTCTGCAACCAGTGGCCATCCCACATCTCCACAGTCTGGGACTGAACACTGTCCTCCAAGATGACAAGAACGGGTTTATCAGAGACTACCTCCAGAATTTGGGAGTGGAGAGGATGGAGTAACCTGCCTGCACTCCTGACCTCAACCCCACTGAACACTCGTGGGATCAGCTTGGGGCATGCTGGTTGTACCAGCGTGACCAACAGAACCACAGCGGCAGACTTGAGAGAAATGCTGGTAGAGGAATGGGATGCCATCCCACAGCAGTGTGACCAGGCTGGTGACGAGCACGAGGAGGAAGTGCCAGGCTGTTGTGGCTGTGGCTACTGAGACTCCTGTTTGTTTAGTGAATAAACTGTTAAATTGCCAGCATGTCTTGTTGTGGTCCTGACACAAATATTTTCGCTTTGCTTTTTTAGTCTGAAAAGAATTTAAGCGCACAGTGTCAAAATAGCTCTTTTAAGAAAATGACAAGTGTGTGAGGCAGCGTTAGATGCCACATGAACATTATTTTGTACTGCTGTCCATTTGACTTTTTTACGGTCCCCAAATTTATGGCTCAAAGGAATCCAACATGAGACGCCACAATGTTGCTGCCATCAACATGGCAATAAATTTAATCACAAAGGACAAACAGAAACAAAAATTGATGGGAGCCCTGAGTAAAACAACCAAAAGAGGAAGAAGACCCACCACACAATGAGCCGTCTGATCCAGGCTTCCCCCTTAAAAATTCCCCTCTCAGCTAAAAATACATTAGAGTCACTTTCATATCCTGTGTCATAGCCTTTGTGGAATCAAACTATTTCTTCAGGTTTTTATACAGCAGTGTGTACTACATTTAGAAAATCAGCACAGTCTGGATTTAAATAAGCTGATCGTTATGGACCTGTGAGCATTCTGTGTCTCAGAAACTGACCACAAACTTGAACTGAATAAAAAAAAAAAAGATGCAAAAGACTGCCCTCTTCTCTAAATTCACGCCCCTGCAGATCCTCTCTATTTTGACGCTCGCTGGTGAGGTGCATGAAGCGCTGCTGTTTAACTGTCCATATCTGTTTCCACCCTGAATGCAGCGTTTGCCCGGCACCTGAGAGAAAACGGCGCCTCTCTCACATCACATCAGCTTAGAGGGAAGACAAAAAAGAATGAGTCCACAAGACCAAGACCACAGTCTATTTGTCCCGTCCTCCTGCTGCTGCACAGAAGCCAAGACGCCTTGTTTAAGGAGACTGAAGTTGGAGAAGACTGGGGGACATGGAGAGACAGGCGCCATCCCCTCATTTGTGCACCAAGAGCTTTTCAGGGAAAAGCTGTGGGCCCACTGTGTTTTATTGCTAATGCCTCAGTGACTTCCAAGGGCACTTAGTGTTTAATCACTGGGTTTGCACTCGACTTGCTCACTTCAGTCCCAAAGAAGGCCTCAGTAACAGGAGGGAGGGCCCCTGAGAGAATGTTGTTAGTGCCCCTCGTCGGTCTGATTTAGATGTTTTCTTCTTTACCTCCTATTGAGCTTTGCGCAACGGCTAAACTGGCAAGACGAATGTGTGTTTATGCTTAAAAAAAAAAGAAAGTAGCGAAAGGGAAAGGAGGAGTGGGGGGGATGTTCTTTTTTTCGGTTCTTTGTGGTCTAAGACTTGTGTGGAAAAGCAGCCAAGAGGACATCATATAAATCAAGTTACCAGTAGCAACAGCTAGCGCTGGGACTGGCCCCTAACCTTCTTCCTGCTCATCTTCCTTTTCCACGTATCACCCAGCGTTCACCTTTTCAGAGTTTTGTCTTCATTCTCTGTAAATCAGTCCCTTGTGACCTTTACTCCCATCATCATCATCATCATCATCATCATCATCATCACCATCATCATCATCATCAACAACGACTTCTACTGTACATGAGAAAAAGGAGATTCCTTACAGGTTCATTGCTCCCCAGCAACAATGAAACATTTGGTGGTCTCAGCAGCAGAGGCCTGAGGCTAGCAGAGAAAAGAGTTATGGTGAGGCAAGAGGTGTTTTAAAGTGGACGTAAAGGGCACGAACGTGACTAAATGAGAGTTCAGAGGAAGGTCGAGTAAAGCGGGGTAGCAGAGGTGGGAGAACAATCTGGCAAAGATTCGTTCCAGGTGAGCTCGTTCCCATTAACCTGGCTGTGGGAATGACTTCCTCGAGGCTTAGAGGGTATTACTTTGTACCCCTTTACTGTAGGGCTATTGTTTAGCTGCAGCCTGAAGTCATACACACTGCAGTGCTGCTCCTGACCTCTGACATGGACAATGCTTGCTATTGTCTCCTGGTTTTTGTCCATTCACCAAAGGAAGCGGCTGCTGGCATGTTAAGTGGACCTAAGGGAATAAGTAAATTCATGATAAAATAAAGGTTTCAATTAAAAAATGTAGAGTTGAAAACTTGCTGGATTTTTTTTTTTTTTTGTCTACGCATAAAGTCAACTGTCAGGAGTGAATTTGTTGTGAAAATAAAATGATTTGCATGGATCTATTTAAGGCCGTTGATTGATTGCATTTATTATTATTATTCTAGTCTAAAGCTTTGATTGGCCAACAATAGATTGTTTGAAGTAATCAAACCAAAGGTTTGTTTTTTAATCATATCTATTACCATTTATCGAATGCTAAAGGCAAGCTTTACTACAGAGAACTTCCTGTTAGTCGTTTTTTGCTGTCAGCAACCAATCATCATCTGAGAAAAACTGAAGACATCCAATCCCATTTTCTCCAAAGCAGGAAGGCCACCAAGAGTCCCGAGAAGTTCTCCGAAACACTTTGTTAACGTCTCTGATCAGATTTACTTCTGCTCCAATAAGGACACATTCAGCCACCTACATATTAGCCCACACGCTCCTTTTTAGACCTCTGAGAACTTTCAGGCATCTTTAGAAAACGTTAAAGTAGAAGATGTTTGTAACTATTTTTATGCAGTTTGGCGCATGTTGCCTCTAATTATGCTGCCTCTCAAAGATCACCAGAGACTAATGAGAAGTTGAAAGAAAGTTGACTCTCTGCCTGTGTGATGCCAGCTGAACAGAGCTGGAAGTCACGGAGACGAAGTGTCGGGTGGAGAGACGACCTGTGGCTTTGCTGGGAGCATTTCCCAGCACCGCTCAGACAAGCGCGACTCCATGCATCAGCGGGCATGATAATTGCACACCCACCTCACATCATCACCCACAACTTGGATGCCCACCCCCAACCAAAGACCCCACACTTCTGCAGCGACACGGACGCTACCTGCGGCTTTTGCATTATTTACTGAAAGTTCAGGAGCTCTCTAACTCGAGGAAAGTGAAACGAAGGATCCTTTTAAAAGCTCAAGAGGGAGACTTTATTTTTAATAGTATGGCCAACAGCGGGATCCAGCTGCTGGGATTTTTCCTCTCATTAATCGGCATTGTGGGTCTGATCATCGGGACTGTCCTGCCGCAGTGGAAGATGTCCGCGTACATCGGGGACAACATCATCACGGCGGTGGCCATGTACCAGGGACTGTGGATGTCATGCGCTTTCCAAAGCACCGGGCAGCTCCAGTGCAAAATCTACGACTCCATTCTGCAGCTCGACAGTAAGTGGTGCATTTCCTCCAGTACTTTATACTGAAAAAAGTTTTAAAACCACAAGCACACCGTTTAGAAGTAGTAGAAGTAGTTCTTTTGCTTGAGGAAATTCTCTTTGTTTTCCCATTTGAAGCGATGGTTTGGATAATGCGCTCTCAGTCTGCATAAAGTCTGCTATTCATGAGCGCACCTGGAGGCGCACCTGCACAAACTCCTCAATGGCGCACGCTGTCCCTACTGAATGGGTTTACCAGCTGCAGGTACATCCTGCTCATCACAGAGCATCATTAGGTAGCGCTTTCTATCAATAAGGGCTTTTTGTCTATGCATGTTCATTTTATATAGAAAGCTAAAAACAAACAAACAGAAAACAAAGCGAAAGAAAGTTTTGAAAGAAAACAAATCTCTCCCAATACACTGACACATTCTAGGAAAACCTTCTTTGCCTCATACCATTTGGTCCAGGAATGACCTGGAGCCCTGCCTCACCACAGATATCCTGGCGTGTCAAACCCAAGGCCTGGGGGCCAAATCCGGGCCGCTGCAGTTTTTAAGCAGATCCTCCAGTCAGTCTAAGGTCCAAAATAATAAAAATAAAATGCTTTATTTCCATCCATTTTTACGCTAAAAGGCATGTGGTATTACACATGGTCTGAGTTCTATTATGTTTACGTTTTTGACTAAAGTCGTCATGTCGTGTTTTTGTGAGCAAATACTGACTTTAGCACTGAATAAGTCAGATGATAACAAGCCAGCTTCATTTTGACTGGTACTGAAATATAAGAAGGATGTACTGTAAAGCAGTAATGAACATATAATCCTGGGTTTTTTATTTTTATTTTTATTACACTATGAACTACACATGTCTGGCCCTTGACGTGATCACACCTTGAGTTCAGCACCCCAGCTGTAGAATATGATGCAAACTCAGCAGGAATGGTTGCATACCTCCTCTGCTGCCAAAATAATCCATTTCCTACCTTAACTTGCAGGGTACAGTTCACAAGAACAAGGACGCAGGAAGCATACAGAAATACACCCCAATTCAGAGCTTATTTATATCGCACTGCTTGTTCTTTAGTCACTTAAGCAACCCTGATTTACAGTATGTGTTACAGATGTCTTTAGACTCTCAGGAAGACCAGTGAGTGATTTCGTGATTATGGTCGAAAAATGTAAAGTTCTCTGCTGATGTAGTTAACACAGTCCACGCTGTAGAGCATAAACATGCAACCAAGCATGTTTCTGCATATGTGAAACAGCAAAGACACTCCAAGCCAGGATAGAGTGCATCCTTCTCTCCTTTCGTTTTACAAAAATTTGCCACTTTTTTTATATTCTGCTTCATATCCTCTGCATCCTCCTCTCCTCTGCCTCTCTCCACCCTTCCCTCCCTCACTGCTGTAAGATTTTGTTTGTTTGGGCAGGGCAGAGATGGCCTAGACTGGCACAGACTGGTTCTACAGTAGGTGGACAGGGAGGGAGAGACAAAAGGGGGGTCACCCTGTGATAGGTTTATAGTGGTGGGGGGAGAGAGGGGGGCGCTGACAGATGAGGACCATGACAGTAATGTTTCCACGGGCCTCCTCAAAAGTGGAGCGATTCAAGGGCGTATAAGATGCGTTCCTTCCTCCTGTTTGTGTGCGCTCATGTGTATCCCCTGGTTTCTCTTCCAGGAAGAGCTCACATTAAAGTGTCTTCACAGACTAATGCGAATGTAATTCACAACCTGGACACCCACATAAAGCCTCCCTGATACGCTGGAGCCTGTTTGTTGCTCTCTATTATTTTCTGTTTTGTGACTGCACATTTGCACTTTACCAGTAGGATTAATAAATGATCTTAGCCCTTATTACAAATAACTATATTCAAAAAATGTAACTGTTTTCAAGATGGACTCCCAAATTCCACAACACAAAAGGCCATTTATTCACCGTCTCCCAGGAACACACTATTCCCGTACTTTCCCATCTGCGTCATCATTTTCTGTTGCCTTTCTTCCCCGTTGTCTGATCCAGGTTCACTCCAGGCCACTCGTGCCTTGATGATAGTTGGCATCATCGTTTCCATCGCTGGTCTGGGTGTGGCCTGCTTGGGAATGAAGTGTACCACCTGTGGAGGAAGTGACAAACTACGCAAGGCCCGCATCGCCATGACAGGAGGCATCGTCCTGTTAGTGGGAGGTGAGGCTGCAAAGCTTCCCCACCCCATCAGTGTGAAGCCAGAGAGCTTAATCTGACAAAGCAGTGATTGATTGATTGATTGATTGAAGATTTACACTTTCAGATCGTTACCATTTTAAGGGTTAAAATCTTCTTTTCAGATGGAGTCGTTTGGCTATATTTTCTTAAAAATGTCTTATTCCAATTTAAGATTACTTACAATAAAAAGTCACGTGTTAGGCTACAACTTTACACACTGAGAAAAGTGACTCTTCAGAGTACTTTTGCATTATCAGCAGTACTAACAGTAACATTGTTATTTTTGCTCTCACAGCTTTAGCAAAAAGCTAGCTGTTTTGGTTTCTGTGCTCTAGTACAACACTTAAACTATTTACTGTGCTCTATGAAATAGATCATATATTACCTTACAGAACTACACTTTTTACAACTTTTAAGAATTGCAGTACTATTAGTACTATACTTACCAGCTAGCAAGTGATGGCTGATTGAATAGCACTTAGAAATCAGCCTGTTTTAACCCAGACAATTAATGACACCGTGTGTTCATTTTTGTGTTTATTTAAAATGACGTTTTAATGTTAAGTTTCCACGCATATCCTGGTTGACATGAAGCATTACAATTAATAGTTATGTTACAATAATTCCCAGCAGCACTCCACACAAACTTGATGAAAAAACATGCTTCTAGGATTTTAGCCTGTTTGTTATCACTATATTAGATAATATATTCATGCTCATTTATATTATAATAATTGCCTTGGCATAGCTTTGCTGTGGCAGTATATAGAGAATGAAGATTATTACATTCTAATGGGAAGCTTAATGGCTATTATAAAGCAGCACTAAGAAAAAAAACGAAGTAGCAGAATAACTTCTTGTGCTCCCACAAATGCAATCCAGTTATGCAGTTTCATCAGCGCACAATTGCTTAGATGTCCTGTACATCATACAGTAGGTGGGAGGAGGTTTGATCCCCACTCCAAAAAGCTTTCAGCCCACTCATCATCTCTGGCCCTCCAGAGGTCATTAGAGTGAATGAGTCCTGGCACCGATTCAGAGATCTAACTGGCTGTGACGAGAACAGAAACACTAAAAGCTAGTTGTTCTGGAGTCTGCAGCGAGCCGCCTGGTGACTTTGTGAAGGGAATAAAAGCCTGGCTGGTCTCTCTCTGGGTTTGATGACGCGCTGATGGACTTTTGATCTTTCAGGGCTGTGTGCCATCGTGGCGTGCTCCTGGTTTGCTCACAATGTCATCAGGGCTTTCTATAATCCCTACACTCCTGTCAACACCAAGTAAGTAATCTAGAAGCACCTTTTTTTTTAAATCAATTTATATATATTATTATGCATAAGACAAACTCAGTGTCTTTACTAACATACTGCAACTAAAGGAAAAGAAACATTTTAAGAGAATTACGTTTTTTTACCATCTTCTCCAAGCTGTTGTGAGAGAACAGTGCAGTGTGTGTGTTTTACAGCTGTGATATTTATGTGATATAAAAATCAGGATTTCATCTGATCAGCTCTTCTCCATGACTACTTCCCATGCCCATCCCTTCAGTGTCATTTTGTACTCCTCCTTTTCATTCATTGAAGTACTGATACTCAGAGAGGCACCTCTTTCTCTCCTATTCTGTTTGCTGCTTTTGTTGATTCACCTGCGCTGTAGAGTGTAGCCTTTGCAACATGACAATGGCAGAAATGTGCAGCTTTGCATGCAACATTAAAGCTGAGGGCTACGGTTGTCCTGTACTTCCAGGTTTGAGTTTGGTGCAGCCATCTTCATCGCGTGGGGCGGTTCCCTCCTTGACGTCTTAGGCGGGGCCATGTTGGCTTCTTCTTGTCCAAGGAAGAAGCAAATGTCCAAGTATCCAACCATGGGCACTTCCCGCTCAGGCCCTCCAAGCAGCACTAAGGAATATGTCTGAAATTCCCACCCTGTAGCCAGGAACTTTAAAAGGAGCTGAGGAAGAAGATCTGCTTCAGCATCAGCGAGGAGCAAAACCGAAGATGAATGGATGATTGTGAAGTAAACAGAGGCAAGAAGCACTGGAGAGGGACTTTCTTTACTTTGTGTTCAGGCAGGCCTTTGATGACCCTTTTATTATTATGCATCACCCTCAATTTTTTAATGACGGATGTCTCTCACCCCGTCCAAACATTCCCCAATTGTTTACAAGCAGTCTTCACATATACAGTATAATTGGATCCCCTGACTTAATAGACAAAGCTTCTTGGGCCACATTGAAGCCTAAACGGTGGGTTATAGCCAATACTTGCACCCTCCTGTTAGAACCAGAATTTATTAGCATTTGCCATGTAATTGAAAGTAATCAATTACAGTTTGGTGAGCAGTCTGCAAGTCAACACTCTGTGCAACACAGGAACACGGTGACAATACAGTGTTTTATTTCAACTCTTGGTTCTAAAATAGATGTTACAGTAAGCAGGGTGTGACTTCACACGCAGGCCTTTTGCTGCAGGACTCCCCACGGCTCTTCATACCAGCGTGTTACAAAGCCTGCTCAGATATAAAATATCTGATGTTGTAGTCATCGCGCCATTATCGCTCTGTTGGCTACTCTATCAGCCACTGAGATTCAACTACAACTATTTATTGTGTTGAGTGTGGCTATTTACTCCTCTGTAGATCTGCATAACTGCTAGTTTGCTGTTTTTAAACGCTCTGAACCGTGTCTCCTGTGTTTTTAAATGTCATAGTTTTATACACTTTTAGCAGATAACAGCATCATGGAAAATATATAAAAGAATGTTTTAACATGTCCAGCAGTACTTAAATAATAAAAATATTGCAAAACTTTAAAGTGTGTCATGTTGAAGCAAGTGGATTATATTGTTGCTTTCCCCTACATATCTGTCTATAAATATGCATATTTGCCTATCAAACACACCAATCTGAGGTGTTGTTAATTTCTGTCTACCTTCACCCTGAGCCACAGAAGCCCTGTTAGATTGAAATGCTGCAGATTTATTATGGGATGGATGTGCTTCTGTAGAGAATAGCACTTCTCGGGATTTAAAGTGTAGCCAATAGAGCATCTCCTTAAAGCTGCATTCTTTTTTAATGACTTCTGTGGCTGCAAGAAAGACTTCAGCTGCACAGAACTGTATGGACATCTATGAGGAAAAAGTGAATGCTCCCATTTCTGTGACCTCAGTGAACGCTTTCTTGATGAGTCGGTGGTCTCAGGTGGCAACTGCTTAAGACCTGACTTACCTTTGCTATACAGGCACGTCTCTGTCAATTGCAGTCATCACTGCATGGGTGATGTCATGGTGGCAATATCTATTGTTTCTATACATCGCCAGTCATTTTATTAGGCACACCTTGATAGTAATGGGTTGGATCCTCTCTTCCCTTCAGAACTGCCTCACTTTTTCGTGGGACAGATTCAGCAGGGTGCTGAAAATGTTCTCTGGCAGCTTTGGTGCGTACTGCCACAATAGCATCACATAGTTGCGGCACATTTTTTTGGCTGCATATTCATGATGTAAAACTCTCATTCTGCCACATTCCAAACGTGCATGAAACCAGTTTGACATAATCTGACCATTGTGAGATTTTGCATTATCCAGCTGGAAACAGCCATCAGAAGATGGGTACAGCGTCGTCACAAAGGGCTTGAATGTGTACAATGCTCAGGAGGCTGCAGCGTTTACACAACTACTAAGGAAAAAGTGTGCCAAGAAAATATCTCCCACACCATTACACGACTAACAGCTGTGGCATGATGGATCCACGCTTTTGTGTTGTTTATGCCAAATTCTGTCCCTAGCCTCAATAAATGTTGCAGCAGAAACCATGACTCATCAGACCAGGAAACGGTCTTCTGCTGTCCCATGTTTGCTGTAATCCATCTGCTTCGAGGTTTGGTGTGTTCGGAGGTCGTCATTCTCTGTGTCTCCTCCACAGCATGTTTTTTGTCCTCTCTCTCCCCTCAGCCCCAACCGGTCATGGCAGATGACTGCCCCTCCCTGAGCCTGGTTCTGCTGGAGGTTTCTTCCTGTTAAAAGGGAGTTTTTCCTTCCCACCGTCACCAAGTGCTGCTCATAGGGGGTCGTATTGACTGATGGGTTTTCTCTGCAGTATTGTTGGGTCTTTACTTTACAATACAAAGTGCCTTAAAGCAACTGTTTGTTGTGAATTGGCGCTGTATAAATAAAATTGAATTGAATTGAAAGTCTTCTGCATACCTCGATTTATTTGAGTTACTGTTTCCTTTCTATTAGCTCGAAGTAGTCTGGCCATTCTCCTCTGACATCAACCAGGTATTTTCACCCAGAGAACTGCCGATCAATACCCACAACAGGCCGTCTGGCACGAATAACCATGCCACATTCAAAGTCACTTGAATCACCTTTCTTCACCATTCTGATGCTCAGTTTGAACTTAAGCAGCTCGTCTCAATCATGTCTACATGCCTAAATGCACTGAGCTGCTGCTATGTGATTGGATAGTTGCCTTAATGAGCAGCTGAGCAGGTATACCTAATAGAGTGGCTGGGACTGTATCCGTGTGACAAAAAAGTCACTTGGCAGAAAAAACAAACAAACAAAAAAAACACAGAGACTCTGCAAAGATTCAGATTTTATTTCCCGGGATGCTTTATGAAAAGTTATTTCCATGCAAAGTGATCAAAACCCAAACAACTATCTGAGTCAGAGAATGAGCTGTGAGACGCAGTGCTTCCATGACGCAAAAAAGGGAACTAGTAACAATTTCACAGGCAGCAAAGTAAGTAACATGACATCAACATGAGCCAACTTTTAAAGACAACATTACCAACCCGAAAGCCTCTGCTGTCTTTAAAAAAAATCCAAAGATTGTCTCTGCAGCGAGGGCGCTTTTTTCCGTGATCTCACGCTGTAATTATAAAGTCTGACACAACAGTTCACCTAAACCTGAAACAACATTACGACACCATGTGGGTGTAGTTCAGAAAGCAGATTAGTGCTTTATAAATAAACATAAATACAATTAAGTTTTACTTTTACACATCAACATGCCAATCAGAATCTATTTTAAGGATCCATCTGATGTAGCATCAAGAATCATTTGGCAATTTCCTCAAAAGAATTAACTGTACACGTTTTCTCACAGTCATGTAGCCAACGGGGAAAGCCTGCCTTAGGGAAACACACCAAAGCTCCATAAAGCTATTGTTCGCTGCTGAGTCAGCAGCTGAAAGCCACCAACGAGTTCAGGGTAACGCTGACTCTACGAAGAGATCCAAAGAGCAAAATGGTGGTTTGCTTTTCAAATTCTACTATGTAGCCCTTAAATAACAGGATGCCAGTCGCATGTTTTGATGCTTCATGCATAGAATTCTGCAACATGTCACTGCACAAAACAGGCATTCCCACAAAGTGCACCATTTGGAAACATAATACAATTTCACTTACAGACTGAAGCGATATCTGTTCAGAAACAAGTAAAAGGACAAATAGATGCCGCAACATCCCAACAAAGTGTCTCATTCTTTAAATAATAAATAGTTAGCAGTTGTTTTTTTCTCCTTTTTTTTTTTTTTTTTTTTTTTTTTAATTGTTTGCCTTTTTTTTTTTTTTT